>JAOXOE010000705.1:14968325-14990402 GCA_028565055.1 Phoeniculus purpureus | reverse complement strand
CCCATCCCTGGAGCCATTCAAGGTCAGGCTGGATGGGGCTCTGGGCAGTCTGGTCTGGTGAGTGATGGCCCTGCTTGGTGCAGGGGAGTTGGACTGGATGACCTTTGGAGATCCCTTCCAACCCAACACATTCTATGATTCTGTGATTCTCTAACAGCAATGGTGAAAGCCATTTCATGTTAACAGATGACAAAGGAAAGACAGGCAAGTGTAATTTCTCGTGAGGATAACCTAGACATGATGCCTGGCTAAATTCCTTCAGCGTACCTAACTCCCTCTAGGTTTTCTGATTCTGTCCTCCTTTTGGAAAATGATGACAGCTGAGTTGATAAAAAATAGACTTATTTTGGAAAGAGTGAAATCCATTTTTAGCTATTCCTGAGAGCTTAGAGATCTGTAGATGTCTGGAGAGTTAGAGCAGGAAACCTCCCTTGCAAATACAAAGATGTGCTCGTAATCGTAACGATTTCTCTGATTTAAGATGTTTTGTCTATTGCAGAAAATTTGCAAAGGGTGATGAGAGTTCATGTAAATACCAAGGTAGAGCTTACAGCCAGTGGCGCATTGAGACCTACAGCTTCAAAGCAAAGATAGAGCAGGCATTGGATTCACATGGGAAATGCAGGCTGCATTCTTTCTTTTGAAGACTGTATAATGCTGAGGTATGTGTTGTGTGGGAACCTGCCATGAGGGTTTACAGGTCCAGTTTGGCCACCAGTACAGTTGTTCCACACTCTGAGGTTTAGCTGATGAAGTAAATCTTGATATTATCATTGTTATCATCATCATTTTGTTAGCACTGAATGTTGAGAAATGGTGAGCTGCAGCTGTTCCTTCACTGCCAAATGATCTCCAGCAATTGCTGTCCATCTCTGAATTTACCATCTTTACAATTACTATTCTTTCTAAAAACAACATTCCCAGTAACTTGGGCATAAAATCTGTTTATTACTTTTCTGTCATGGATGCAGACTTTATTTGACCTGACCCCTAGGAGTCTGTTAAATAAATAGTTTGAAGACAAAGGAGAGGCTACCACAGCCTTGTTTTCAGTTGCAAATAATCTTTGTTTGCCCTTATTCCATACATGCCCATGACTTCAGGGATCTGGATTCACAGAGGTTCTTGGCTACATTCCTGGCTTCAGGCAGGCTAGTAGTTTTGTTGTCATTACTGGGATGATTCATGTGCTTCAATAACAGGCTGAAGGCAGAGGATTATTTCAACCTTTGTGTAGGAGGTTGTAGTATTTGTAAGGCGTGTTTGTATAGGAATTCCGTAGTGTTTGTAAGAGCAAAGTCTGCTTGCCCAAATGAGTTTTGTGTATGCAAGTCCAATAGCTTCTGCTTCCACGTCTTAATAGCCTGACAAGTGTTTGTGTAGCCATTAAGTCCACCAAAATCCAAATGTGTTATGGTGTTTATGTAGTCTCAGAAGCTGTAGTTAACAGTTTCATGCTTCTTCTGCTCATATATGTATTTACTCATGAGAATTATTTTTCTCTCCTGGTTAATGACTCATTTGGTGAAAAAGATTCCAACCTATTTTCTGCTGAAATTATTTTCCAAGAAAAGCCTTGTAGCCAAGAACCTCCCTACAGAACTTGAAATGCAGATCCCCTACCCAAGCCACAAAAGAACATGAAGCACACAGAGCAGGGGCTCTCGGGAGCGACAGTCATCACATTGCACAGCTGAAACAGCCTGAACCGGCAAACAGAATAGAGCAAAACAGAAAACTGAAGAGAGCTCTGTGAGAAATTCTAGCCTTAACTGAAAAACAGAGGCAGAAGAAGCTGAGATAGTGAGTGGACATGTAGAAAAACGGTGGTTCATGCTTCTAGACAGTGTAGTTCCTGCTACCGCCAGGCAGAAGGTACCCACAGACAGCAACAATTGGCTACAGCATATGGTGCTTCTGGACAAAGGGAAAGTGCAGAAGAGAAAAAAGCTGACTAGAAAACTACCGGAAACGCAAAGCAAGCACATGGGAAATGCAGCCAAAGACATGAAAAATCATGCAGAGAAAGTAACAGAGACGTGCTGAAGGCCTCATGGTTCAACTGGAAGCTTCTGCTATGCTGGAAAGTCACAGAGACTTTAACAAAATAAACAGCAGGAAAACTTCTGAACTAGGAATGGAGCCATGAAAAGCAAAGATGGAAGAGTGCTCATGACCAAGGTAAAAGAGAAAGAGAGCTTGGTGTTGTGTTTCAAAGGAGTTGCAAACAGGGTCAGCTTCACCACAGTTCAAAGGAACAGGAGAACCTGAACAGTTTGCTCTTTTTTTGTGTTAAGGGAAATTGAAAGCACAAGCAGCAGCCATCAGGTTGGAAAATACAGGAGCAGCAAAGGATGACAGGAGAAGAGCTGAAAGAGATGAAGGATGTACATTACTTGCTGGGAAGTGATTGTACCTAAAGAATGAGAACGTGGATGCCCACACATGGGAGAGATGTCCTTTACCTTGTCTTGGAGAGTCTTCTGCAGTGATACAAAAGGGTGACAATTGCTACAGCTGCAGAATTCAGCCAAGCTGCATTGGACTTGAGATACTGTAGAGACTGGCCATTCATGCTACAGATTACCACAGAAGAGTCACTGTCCCTGAAAGGCATCTGCTTTTGCCACTGTTTTAATAGACCTTCAAAAATTAGCACTTAGCATGGAGACACCTACAGGTGGGGCATGCTGGAGATCTGCAGAGTCCCGGCTAGAAACAATTGCAGTGTTGGGGGTAAGTAATCGCACAGCAGCATGGCTGGGGCAGGAAGTTGGTCTGCATTGTCTCTGCTGCTGTTTGGCACTGGCATGGGCTGACTGTAGCAGCAGAATTCAGGCTTCAGTACAGAATATGTAGATTACCAGGGTGCAAAGGAACAGGGCACTGGGCTCTTTAGTGTGTGCTGGCTCTGGAAAGCTAGGAAAACAGACACATGTCATGGGATAGGTCATGCCTAACTCAGCTTAAATCCATCTTCTTTGTAAGACAGATGTCATGTTGATGCAACACCCTGATAATTTGAAGGAGCCACATCTTTTCCAGCAGAAGTATAGAGAAAGAGGTGAGATAAGGGTGTATGTCCACAGCATGAGTAGGCATGGCATAGAGACATAGGAAATAATGCAGACTTGGGCACAGTCTTGTGCTAATGTTCAGCTCTGAGAGCTGGAGACATATACCAATGTGCCTGAGAGGAAAGTAAATGCTTTATTAAGATGTGTAGTGGACCTGAGATAATAAAACACTTTGTTGCAAAGCTGTGCTGAAAAATTCTGAAGCAGCACCCTGCTTTGCTGGTGTTAGAGAAGCAGAGGGTTCATGAGGGTGACATTTCTCAGCCTGTTTTGTCTCATACCCTCCTTTCCAAGGGTTCAACAGTCTCATGGTACAGCTGACCTCTAGACCAGTGTGTTGCTTAAAACAGCAGCAGCAAATAGCAGACAGGTGAAAATAGTTTACACTTTGCGCGCTACTGGGAGGATGGGTGGATGAGTGTTCACCAGAGTAATGAATGAGCAGATGGACTCAAGAGTAATGTTTCTTTAAGGAAGTGGTCTCTTCTCTGATAGACGAGGTGAGTGTTTTCGCTGGCCATAAAAAAAAATCATATTCAGCAGATGTGTCATCCCATAAAACCCCAAAGGAATAATGGAATTGAGCTGTGCTTGTGTCTCGTGTTAGGTTTACACCATGCACTTCAGTCTTCTGGTGTCTGTCTAAAATGAAGTAAGTCAGCACTACATTTTCTTTTGGACAACTGGTTGTGTCAGAACTGAAGCTGTTCTCTCAAACCAATGAGCAAGGAGTTTTAAACAGGGTTAAATCCACCTAGTTCTATTTCAGTTCTTTTAGCTGGATGGACTAAGCATTTTTTCTTATTGTTTGAATAGCTTTCAGAGGACACACAGGCAGTGTGAAATCTCAAACATATTTGATTACATTTTTCCCATGTAACTTGCTGTGAATGTTGAACCAGTGATTCCTGTCAAAACTAAGGCGAGAATGTGGTCACTGGAGGTGAACTGAAAACTCAAGCTCAGGTGTGTTACATGTGATCTCCTAATAAGGTGCCTTTAATGGCAAATTGCCCCTTCCCAGCCTTCCAGACCCCCTTGACTGTAGGTATTTGCTGTGTGGGGAGTAGGTAACTGGCCAAAGGTGTTCACTAAAGCAGGGAAGGTCATTTTGGGCTTTTGTTGAAAGAGGAGGGTGGCCCATGTGTGATAAAGCCCAACACTAACCACACAGTTTGCACTACATAGAGTAAAATTTATTTGTCACTGACCATCCAAAACCTGTTCCACTGAAGCTAGACCCTGATCAGTCAGGAAATCCCAACTTTTTCCTCAGAAGTGAACTGTTTGCTTTTTCTCCCTGCCCAGGAGAATGTACTTTAAACATATAAAACATATAGCAGTTAATTTTTTTCCTGAAGCCAGCAGTTGCTATATCGTGTCCATTCCCAGTGCTGTCAATCATTATCCAGCCAGCATGTTGTTCACGTTCAGAAGGTGGAGCTGTCAGGCAGAAAGAATAAAAGGTAAGAATAGGAAGGCTTCTGCTTCTTGCTGATGTCAAGGGTAAGTGAGATTATGTCAAACCTTTTAAACAGAGTCCCCTTTCTCTGCCCCACCCCCTGCTCCTATATAACATGTGCTGCATTTAGCAATACCTGCTTCTGCCTAGCTGGTGGTGGGGTGTGTGTGTCTGCTTCTCACCCCTGCCGGTGGATGCTCTCACCCACAGCCCCTTTGGGTGGCTCTGTGTGGGCACTGGTGCACTTTTAGGGGTGGCCATACTCTGCATGGACAAGAGGAGCCCGGCGACGAGAGCAAACATGCTGGTCTGGAGGCTCCTGCCCATCTTGCTGGGGCTGCTGTCTGTGGTCATGCTGGGTGCTGGTGGGGGGCTGGCAGTGTTCTGTGCCACATGCCTCATGTCCTCCGTGTACCTGGGTGGCAAGGCATTACTGCCTGTGGGTGGCAAAGCTGTCCTCATCACAGGTAAGCTGCTGCAGACAGGCTCTGGGAAGCAAAAACTGGCTTTTCTCACAAGTGGGCTGGAAAACTTTCTATACTCAGGTTAAGTGCTTGGAAAGGTTCTTGTATTGTTATTATTATTCTTATTTTATTTGCTTTGCTAAGGACGATGTTTTTTCCCGGTAGCATCCTGAAATTAGATAGGAAAGCATCTTAAGAGATGCTATTATTTTTTCAGAGTCTCATTTAACCTTTACAAGTAGCTTTTTAGAAGTACTTGTGAAATTAACTGGTGCAGAAAGGACGAGAATACTTGAGATGGGCTGATTATTCTTTTTAGGAGTTGCATTCATTTGTTGGAAGCCCACAGGATGCCACGTTTGTACATTACTTTTGTTTGCTTGAATTGATTGTGCTGTTTGTGGGTGCAGGGTTATCTGCTGGTGGACAGTGTGTATCTCACACATGTATTTCCAGACACTGGTTTGGTGCCATCTCTTTGAAATGATGTAGGAAATCACATGCAAGTTAATTTTCTTCACTAGCAGAGAAACTTCAGAGCTAATGAAATCAGTCCTCAAACCCCACTTCTGGTTTTCAGGGATGGCATTTTTGTTATTTTATGGTTTTTCTGCTGTTCCTTCGAAAATTTAAATGCTGTTTATTTGTGTTATTCAGACCTCCAAACCCAAGCTCCTGCCGACTGCTTGTTGCAACTGTTCACTTGCTCTTTTTGGTTTTATTTCTGTTTTTCCCCTCTGGAAAAATGAATTGAGTTGCTTTGGTTTCTATAGTGTAGTGTGGAATTTCACACTGTTTTATAGGGACACCTGGAAATAATTTAGATTTGCCTAGCAAGCATTAATGTGGGGATTAAGTACAAAAGTTAAGAGATGACAAGATGAGCAGCAAACTCTCCCATCCCAGTTTATCTACCAGCTGGGATTGTGCCGGCAGGTGTCTGGGATGAAGATGGATGTCAGGGTGGAAGGGTGAATGCTCCTGTCCCATCCCTGCAGACACAGGAGTTGCACTTGGGCATCTCTTGGGTTCTTGTAAGACTGTAGTTAGCTCTTCAGGAAGAAGCGCTCTTAGGGCTCACCTGCCCTAGGTAGTTTAGATTAGAGCAGCATAGGGAAGTGAGGAACACTTAGATGCGTTCCAGTCAGTGTATGTGCTATCTTTGTATCTGTGCTGCAGCTGTCCTGAAGAAAGGTGACATTTGGACACCTCTCATAGCTGATGTGTCAGAGGAGGCTCTTTCTGGCCTGGTGAGCAGTCAGTCAGACCCAGCCATCCTCTGCTATCAGTTTTACTCAACACATTTCTTGGTTCGATTGCTCTGATTCCCCACACCAGCTGTAGGATGTCTGCTTGCGCATGTAGGTGACAGGTGCCTTTAAATCGACTGTGGTGGCACTTTCTCCAATTTAGCCAGGACCTGAGGCAACCACTTCATATGAAATGATGATTCTTTAATTGTATTTTATTTTTCTTTCCATTCTCCTTTCAGCCCTGTGGGGTTGAGGGGTGCTGCTGTGCTCTGAGCAGCTGCCTCGTAGTGCTTGTGAGATGGAGTAACCTCTGGGCTTCTCTCCCTGGGTTTTGCCAAACGTTGTTCTGGTTCTCACTGGATGCCCCTTGTAGGGCTGCTGCCGTCTATTATTTATTGAAGCTGGCACTTCACCAGAGCCCCACAATAAGGGAAAACTGCCAAAATGGTTTTTCACATGAATAATTGTGGGCATGTGGGCAGTGTCAAAAGTCGTTAGCTTGACTCTTGCTGGGTGTGAGTGCTTGAGTGTCATTAAACAGAATCTCCTGGGTGTGTGAACACTTCAGACTGGTTTGATAGACACGATACCCAGCTTCCCTAAAAATTAAAACACTGGGGAGATCTGAAGTAACAGGAACTGTGACATTCTTGTGGGGGTTATTCTGTGTGCAGTGGGATTAATTTCTCCAGTTAAGTTGGCCTGCGTGATTGATGTGTGACTTGGTGTTTCTGATGCTCAGTCAGAGTCAGTGATAACTTCTTGGTAAAAACTCAGTTATAGTCGTTAGTGACTGCTCTTCTCAGAAGAAATCTCATCATTCACAAACGGTTATTGCTGATGCAGAAACAAGGGGTAGGGGTGAGGGATTCTCTACTTTGTTCGTATAGAAACCTAGTTGCTGTTTTGAATTTTACGAGTTGAAGGGTGAGTTTCTCCAGAGTTCTAAAACTTGAATCAGACTTATTTTGATAAAAGCTGGGGACAAACCCAGTGGCAGGCACAGATAAACATTGCTTTTTATTTCCTTCTCAGGGTTGCTACACCCATCCCTTGTTGTGGAGCACACTGTCCCTTCACAAGTAAAGCGGTGTTGTAAAACTTGAGTAACATGTAGCTCTGTGGTTGTGTTCTTGCTGGGAACGATGAAAGGGGAAGGAGATGTTCCAGAAATAGGTTTTTTTCTTGGAAAGAAAAAAGAGGGAAGGACACCCTGCCCCCAAGCGCTGAAGCCTGTCAAGCTTTTGGGATATTTGCAGGCCTCCTCATGTCTCTTTAGGGAATTCCAAGAATGCAGGTTTGTTCTTTTCCTCTCTTTTGGGTCAGGGCTTTGAGAACCTGTGTGTGTTTTTTAGGAAACCACAGGCTTCAAAAAATACCCAAAAGCTTTTATTTGTTTTTATTTAATATTTAGGAATTAACTAGAGCATGACTAATTCTTTTCAACATCTTGCACTGATTGATCCAGAAGGTTAGAATGTTCTTTCAAGTCACCTGGAATTGATTTACTTTTACCTGCCAGCACTAAAGCTCCAGTTAAAAGACAGAATCCAGAATTTAAGGTGTGATTCAGATCAGTGTCTTTGGCAGCCAGACTCTTTGGACTTCACAGTTTGAGGGCAGGAGGAGGCTGGGGAACAGCTATGATAATATCTGCTTTGGTATGCTGAAGTCACAGGTTAACCCTTGCAAGCTGCTGGTAGGTTGAAGTAGGGACTATTGCAGCTCTTTCACCAACAAGGAATTGGTAAAAATCTGGCAGGAAACCCAGTACTTTGTCCCACATTGAGGTTTCCAGACCTGCAGGTGGGTTTGTATGTTGAGCATTTGTGTAATAAATGGCCTTTGTAGGAGATATCATTGAATCACAGAATGCATTGGGTTAGAAGGGACCTTTAGAAGTCACCTAGTACAACCTTCAAATAGAAGTCCTCAACTAGATCAGGTTTTTCAGAGCCTCATCCAGCCTGGCCTTGAATGTCCCAAGGGATGGGACCTCTACCACCTCCCTGGACAACCTGTTCCAGTGTTTCATTGTAATTTTTCTTCTTCCTTATATTTAGTCTAAATCTCTCCTCTTTTAGTTTAAACTCACCACTCCTTGTCCTGACGCAACAAGCCTTGGTGAGAAGTCCCTCCCCATGTTTAGAGTCAACCTTTAAGTACTGAAAGGCTGCAAATTAGGGTCACCTCAGAACTGCCTTTTCTCTGGGCTGAACAACCCCAACTCTTGCTGTCTCTCCTCATAGGAGAGCTGCTCCAGCCTTATGATCATTTTTGTGGTCCCCCTCCAGACCTGCCCCAAAGGGTAATGTCCTTTTTGTTTTGAGGACTCCAGAGCTGGACACAAGAACCCAGATGGGGTCTCACCAGAGCAGAGGGGGAGAATCATCTCCCTTGACCTGCTGGCCATACTTTTCGTAGGATCATAGAATGGCCAGGGTTGGAAGGGACCTTAAAGATCATCTAGTTCCAACCACCCTGCATAGGCAGGGACACCTTCACTAGATCAGGTTACTCATCAGGGTCCCATCCAACCTGGCCTTGATGCAGTTGGCCTTCTGGGCTGTAAGGGCTTTACATCCACCATTACCCCCAATTCTTCCCAAGCCCTGGGATGTCTCTAGCAGTCTTGGTGCACATCAGCATCCCTGTGGGATCTTTGCTGCTGTTACAGTGGGGAGCACCATGCAATATTGTAGGACAGGCTGACGTTTCTCTACTTCACAGTGTAAAATCTGCGTTAATTTCTTAATTCCCTGTCTCTAGCAGAGCCCTGTGTTCCTTCAAGGGGAGTTCTGATGCACAGATGGGTGAGATGCTTCCTCCTTCACTAAGAAATTTCTCTGTAGATGGGAAGAATGGAAACAGGAATTAAAAAGACACCAGGAGGAAAACAAAACACCTTAAAAGTGTTAAGATACTTAAGACAGTGGCAGCAAAATACTGTGTCAAGGAGAGACTTGTGAATCATACAAAACTCCTCAACCTGGAGATCTGACCTTTCTTCTTAGCATTACCTGTATTTCAGCGCCTTTATTGTACTGTGGTTTGGGTTCCATGTGCACGTGTTTCCAATGTGTGCCTTTTATTTCCTTTGGTGGTGATTTAGGCCAGGCTCACTTTTCGCTTATCTCTTTGCTTTCAGGATGTGACACTGGGATTGGACATGCGCTGGCTAAATACCTGGATAACTTGGGATTTGTTGTGTTCGCTGGTGTTTTGCATGAAGATGGACCTGGAGCTGAGGAACTGAGACAGACTTGTTCTCAGAGACTCACTGTCCTGCAGCTGGATATAACTGAGAGCAGTCAAGTCAAGGAGGCCTATCTGAAAGTCTTGGAGAAGGTGCAAGATGAAGGTACAGCTTCTTTCCATTATAATGGCAGCATTAATGTAGCTGCTTCCAAGAGGCATCTTTTAACTATTGGCTGTATTGTGTGTAGGTCATGTTCACACCAGAGTCTGTGGGCAGTCCAGGTGTTTATATTGATGACTCCTGCTTTCTGGTCCTGGAGTGAGTGCTGTGTATCTATAGCTGCAGATCATCACTGCTTTGATCTGAAGGCACCATCCAGCTCATTGGTTTGATCTTCACAGAGTGGTTTTCCTGCTGTGTGGCAGCCCTGTGCTTTCTCCTCTTCGCAGGACTCTGGGGAGTTGTGAACAATGCGGGTGTCCTGTGCTTCATGGCTGACGGTGAGCTGCTCCCCATGAGCACGTACAGGAAGTGCATGGAGGTGAACTTCTTTGGGGCTGTAGACTTGTCGAAGACCTTCTTACCATTACTTCGGAAATCCAAGGGGAGGCTGGTTAACATATCCAGCATGGCAGGTGAGCTGAGCTGAACTTCCTTCTGGGCTGGTTACACCTAAACTTTTTGCCTCTTCATGATACTTTGGTGAAATATATTATAGTGGTCTGTAATAAATGTTAGATGTTTCAGTTGACAGCTCCACCTCAGCACCTTTGTGGTCCTCAAGTACTCTAGAGTGAGAGAGCTCTACTGGGGAGAAATGTTTAATTCTTAAAGAGCAGAAGGCAGTTTTGTTTTTTGCTGGATCCTATGGCTCTTTCCAGAGTGCACAATCCTCAAACATGGCCTACTGACATCCTGAAGGGAGAGTATGTTCATATTTCTTCAGAAAAATGTTGTTTATCTTGAATACTCAAGGCTAACACACTACCAAAATGGTGAGTTTCATTAATAAAGTAACTTAAAAAAACAAAAATGAGCTGCATATAATATGCTCTCCAGTTTTGTCCCATAAAATGGATCTTGTGCTTAATATGTTACCTATTTATAGCATGACCTTCTGTCCTAGAAAGAGAGCTGAGATGCTAAGATGCAAGAACAGAAGTAATACAGTAGCTGGTAGCCAGCAGCTGAGGAACAAGAATGCTGCTCTGAAAATGAAACCTGCTAGATGCAGGATGCCATGGTGCTGTAGAGGACTTTGGTTTAAGACCTCTTAAGGATTTACCCTAGCATGTCCTTCCCAGATTTTTACCTTGCGTTCTCTTCTTAGACTGTTACTTCTGTGCAGCTGGTATCCACTCAATTCCTCTTGTATTGCTGAGGTGGCTTGTGTTTGTGGCTTATACTGAGGTGGCCTCAGCCTAGCTTTGGTGCTGCTGTCTCCTGGTTTTGGTTTTTAATCCCCAGTGTGCCATGTATCTTCATGCTTGCATTTACAATTCATTGGTGACACCTGAAGAAATTGGGACTGAGTTATCAGAAGGACATTTCTGGTCATGCTCTGCCCACCAGCCCTTGCAAGCACAGTTACAGGACAGATCCCTGTGGGCACCCAAGTGAAGCTGGAGCTTTTGGTGTTCTGGGGCAGGTGTCTTTATTCCTGGCATGAGTCCCTGCACTGCCTTTCAGGGATAAATGGAGAGCTTCCTCATGCTGAGTAATCTGCCCGTAAGAGGGGTTGATAGTGACCTTAATGAGGTAGGTAGTGACCTTGCTTAGACAATAGCTGTGTGCACGGATGTTCTCAAATGCAGGTTGGGGTGGGTAAATAGCTTCGTTTTAACGTGAGGTCTGAGGGTCCTTTGGTAAAACATTAGCAGAAAACTCCGTGAGGTCTGATTTGTGCTGAATCTATTCCTGTCTGCGTAGAGCTAATTTCACTGGGTTTGAGGTTAGCCTGACCTCAGGGGGAAAGAGTATGTGATTCAATTGGCTCAAGCCAATAGGAACTCAGACTTATTCAGATGCATACAGAAGACTAATTAACATATAATTGCCCTGGCTTCTTCAAAGGAATGGCTCTATGAGAAGCTCTTCCCATGCCTTGGTCACTGCAGTACAAAACCTGGTGAAGATCAGGAGTGATATGCCTTAAGGAGGATCACAGGACATTAGGGATTGGAAGGGACCTTGAAAGATCATCCAGTCCAATCCCCCTGCCAGAGCAGGATCACCTAGATCAAGTCACACAGGAACATATCCAGGCAGGTTTTAATTGTTGCTTCTGCTCTCTTTGTGCATTGATTAATTCATTCAGCAATAAGAACCAGTTTCTCCTCATGCTGTGGGTCAGATATGTCGTGACTGATGCAACTGGGTGGGCACCATCCCAGTGTGGTCTGTGACAGAGGGTGGGAAGTCACCTCTCTCTGTGCCCAGTGCCTGATTTATGGAGAAGCTGATGCTGTTCCAAGGCGCTGTGAAATAATCAGTGTTTTTCAGAGCCAACAGTCGTTGGCTGGGTTTAGCCTACATCTCCGCATCCTGTCTGCGCACACTGTGTGCCACTGCATCCTGCCAGCAAAATGAGTCGGGGGCGAGTGGTTGGTGTTGGTGCTGAGGAGACTGCTCGCTGCTGGCTGTGTCAATGAGCAGTTTTGCTGGAGAGGGGAGAGCAAGGCAAGGGTGCCCAAGAGGTCTGGGACACAGCATTGAGCTAGAAGCAAAGCAGAAGGGCCAGTGTGGTGTTTGGGTGATGCTTATTGCTTGTCTGTCGCAGTTGTGATTGCCAAGGGAAAATATGCTTGACGTGATACTTGGAGAGCCTTAATACGACCACAGTCACTTGTCATTTGGAGTCACAAATACTTGTGAGAAACTCTACCAGTGACCCAGCAAATACCTTGTGTGTTTGTGTAGAAGTTTTTTTGGCCGCTCTGGATTCTTCAGATTATTTGAGACAATGTATTTGTAGGTGTCTGTCAAGCACCAGCTCTTGCTCCTACTTTCACCTTGTGTTTTGTGTTCTCCTCACCCTCTGGGCAGCCAGGTGGTTGTACAGAGGCCAAAACTAAGAAGGATTTCCCCTTTTCTTTTGAAGGGATGGGTGCTCAGAGTGTTACCAGTAATACAGTTGTACTTAAGCAGATAGAGTCCATCCTGTGTAACTAAGGCAACCCACAGCTTGTTACTGGCAGGAGCAGCTACTCTAGAGAAGTCTCACTGGAGTAGCCATTTTGCATCCAACATAAAACTGTACTTTGTGCTTGACTTACCCTTACCAGTCAGTTGTCCTGAAATGCCAACAATGTGGTGATGTTCTAGTAGAGCTTTTGTGTGCTACCATGTCATACTAATTGTTTAGAAACGGTGACCGCTATGTTGTTTGGAACAAGCCTGTCGCCCTGACCGTGCCACATAGAAAATGTTAGTGTTACAAGTGGATGGTTGGGTTCATCACAGACCTAAATTAGTTCTTTAGCGAATCTGCTTTGTGCCTGTGCTATCCGTATTGATCTTCACGTATTATATAATCTGCTTTAGAAAATGCAGCCGTCTGGAAGCTGGTTTCTGTGACCCTGAGTACAGAAAATCAGAATTTTCCTAGAAATGTAGTAGAATTTACTGTTGCACTGAGGGGGTTTTGAGGGGTAGTGAAGCAATTGATTATCTTCACATCAACTTTGCAAACTGCTCTCCAAATGCTTCTTCATTGATGTATGTAGGAGAGAGATTTAACAATTGAGTTAATGTCCCTTTTTGCTGGTCAAAATGGGAGCTGAAGTAATGGAACATGCTATTTTGATGCTCTGGCATGTGCCCTGGGAGCTGCTGACATCATCTCCCTGATTGTGAATTGTGTGTTTCCATTCAAACATCATTACTGCACACACAGGCCTGCACTATCTGCTGGATCCCTGTACAGCAGAGAACACAGTTTACTACCAGTTTAAACACTGAACAGTGTTTGCTAACAGGAATAGACCCTTATAAAAATAAACAGTGGATGAAGTGGAATTACAACTGTGAACTCAGCGATGGGATGTTTCAGAATGATTTTGTAAGAAGCAATTTAGAAATCCAAGATCAGAACTGGAGTTGTGCACTGCCCTTTCAGTCTTGGCTCTGCTGCAATTTCCAGTGCTTGAACACGATCCTGATCCGCAACATCTCAGAATTGGAGACATCCACTTGTTCCTCAGACCTTTGTGAGGCAGGACCCAGACAGGGATTTTATCTTATTTATGGCCTAGATGAGCTATGTGAGGCAGATAAATTTTGCCATCAGTTTCTCCATGGGCAGAGGGACTGAGTTTTAGTTGTGCTGTCCTCTGTTTGTGAGACTGTTCTGCCGTGTTTAGATCAATGAACTACGCAATAATCTTGTCTAAAGGAAACACAATAAAATACCTAGTAAGACTAATACATGAGATGAGAAATCTGATTAGAGCAAACATCCTGCCACTTCAATCATTACAGGTTAGATACCCACAATTAAGTCCTGTATACGAGGTAATAACTATTAGGTGGGAACAGGCCAGGTTTCATAGATCAGTTCCTTTTCTTGGTCAGGCACAGTTCAGGGAACTACAGCAGTGACAGCTGAAGGCAAAGTTCTGAGATCAGAAAAGAATCCTGTGTTCAAAGTTGGTAGCATCCAGGTATTTCTTGACCCTGCAGCCACTTGTTTTCAAGACACCAAAACAGAGCTAACAGCACAATGTAGCTTTGACACTTTTATTAACAAAGAACCCACAGGGCTCATTCATTAGTACAAAATACAATCATGTTCCTGTAAGTTAAACAGCATGGTTTTTTTTTATTTTGTCTTTTTTAAACTGTTTCACAGTTATCAAAACAAAGCCCCTGCATATTGAACTTATTATTGTGCAAACAGTGATTAAGGATCAACTTCTGCACTAAGCCCAGTGTCAGAGAGCAGAATTCAATCTTGTTTTCACCCCTGCTCTGAAGGGCCACGTGTGCTTCCTTAAGAAACACATTCTAGTTGTCTTTTTTTGCAGCAAACAATCTAAGGCCACAGTTTATCTGCAAATAATAGTAATAAAAAAATCAGATATTTAAAAAAAGCACATCTTTACCCTTCATGCTCTTGTTTGCTTCACCATGTTTACACCAGGTAGCACACATCACCTCTATCAGGTATTAAGAGTCCAAAAAAAAGCACCTAGTGTTCTGTAAGCTAATATTTTGAATTATTACATGCAAGTTAATATGCAGCCACATTACTTTTCAAGTAACTCTAATGGTATCTGTTTGAAGAGAAAATGCTTGTTCCCTTTCCAGATGACATGGGTGGAAGTCCTGCACTGACTGTATGGGCACACCCTCGCTTAAATGAAAAGGCATGAGAGCTACATCTTGCAACTCGCGAGACCAGGTTTTCAGAAGGTCCTCTTTTAAAGCATGCACTCAGATTTTGGTTAAAGCTGCATTTGCTATAGAAGACAACAGTTAAAGTTGCAAATGAAAAAAACTAATAAATAACTGGAGTTTGGAAAGGTGCTGGAGGTTAGACAATGTGAGGAAGTCATACTAAATGAAGCCTAAAACTACACATGTGCCTGTAGAAAAATCCCTGCTTCTTAAATGAAGATTTCTTAAACATTTAAACTGCAGTTACTGACAAAATGAAATGAAGGAGTCAATTACTCTTCTGGTGGTTAGCAGAAAGTACAATGTTTTACCACATGAAGCATTGGGTTTTAAACCCAAACCCTTCTGTAAGACTTAAGGAGTAGTTCTGGTAGTTCAAAATCCCCTGCAGTTTAGAGACTTGACTGTAAACATGCGCATTAAGAACGCTGTGTTTCTGCTCCTTTATGTGATCCGGTGGTGGTAGCCGCTTACTTATTTCACTTGATGCTTGGCAGGAAGCAAACATTCTACTTTAAATGAAGGCAGCAGAAGGGCCAAGTAATAATGCTGTGCCTTCACTCTTAGCAGCAACAAACTCTCACTGTTCTAAATGACCTGAGGAAGAAAACATTAAAATATTGCACCGAAACAAAATTCAACAGCAAAAACAAACAAGGAAATACACAAACAAAAAACCAGTATGGATAGCAAATGACCAGTGCAGCCCCTGACAATAGATCTCTAGACAAAAAAAAACCCGCAGAAGTAATGAAAAGCTTTGTGCCATTAGTAGAGGATTTTGTTCCTCTGATGTCTGCTTTCACTTCAGTTATAAGCGATGTCTATTCTGGATATATTTACACCTCTCCCTATGCCTCCTATCTCATTCACTAACCACAGAAACCATTTAGGGTCCCTTTTAGAAGCTTGAAGTATACTGGAGCTTTAACAAGACTTTTTTGGTCTTAGATCTAACCGTAAGTAAATATCCAAAACAGAGGTAGGATTATAAAGGCTTCTGAATAAATAAGTATTGTCCTTTTTGCCAAGTATGCCTGCTGTTGGCAGAAGGATTCTTCCTTGCCATGCTTCCCCTTATCATGCTATCCATAGGCTTAAGATGCAGAAAAAGAACTCACAGTAGAAGAGGCTAGAATAATTCCCTTAAGAAATCCCTTGAAAGAAAGCATAGTGCATAAGCTCTTATCAAAGTTCAGTTCTCTTTTAAGATACTTGTCTTTAGTTCAGTAAATGGTTGCCTTCATGACATTGCGTAATAGCTATTCTGTCATCCACGATGTCTTTAGAATCATTACGACTGATGAAATAGTACCTCTTGGCAGTCGTTAGAAGGGCAGGTTCTCACAAAATAAAGTTTAGCTAGAGTGAAGACTTCATGTTTCAGTAGTGTTCCTGTCTTGGATGCAGACAGTGCAAAACTGAAGCCCCTTGAACACTGGAATCTTTTGGAAATGTTTTCTTAACCCCACATTCTGTTCTACTATGCAAATTCTACCACGGAAGTTCTCAACATTGACATCATTACATATATTCTTCTGGAGTGTTACAAACAAAATATAGATTCTTTTTTCTCTTCAGAAGATTCTTCCATCTCCTCCTTGTACTTTATGCAGTATATCCACTCTTCCAAAAACATTCAGTATTTTCAGTACTGCTCAAGTATCCCAAACATTGCTGCTCCCACAGTATCCTCTGTGCAGGCTAATCCAACAGATTCTCTTCCATCACCGAACGTGCTCGTACCTCCTCCTCCATCTTCCTTTGCCTTTCTTGTACACAAACTTAATTTTTGAAAAGAAAACTGTTTCCTTTTTAGCTGCACTGTCAGCTTAAGCAGCAGAAAGAGTAAGACATTCTCACAACAATGCTTGTTACAAATCTTCTTCAGAGCATGAATGAAACTGGTTGCATTTCTTCTACATCAGTTGGATGTGGATCGATCTAGAGACAAGAAAGGCAACAATTACTGCCTGTAAATTCCTGAATTTCTTAACCTGGTTTCTTTTTGCTATCTCACAATAAAAACAGCTCCTGCGGTTTATTTTTTTACCTCTGAATAAAGAGGTGGAGGCTGAAACCGGAACTCTTGTATGTAAGCAAAGACAGGACAACACAATTGTTCCTCACAGTCAATTGGTGGTGGATAAGCAGGAACATGTCTGGAGAACTCTTCCTCAGACACTACATCAGCATAATTTGGTGGTGCTGAAAAACAAGACATGCTACTGTCAAATTTCAAACTATTTCCTCACAGTAAGACAAACTACGCATGATGGTATCCAGGACCACTGAGACATCATTTATTAAACACAGTACTATCACCAAATCCCATAAAGTGCTCTTGACTCAGAAATACAACAGCTAGAATTATCTTGGATGATTCAGCAAGAACACTGCAGATGCTTTTAGGGCTGCTCCAGTAGCAAACCTGTGTTCTATCAAGATATACTGATTAAGGTATCTACCTCCCAAGTAGAACATTATCAGAAAGTAGCTATTTCAAGATTCAGTGGGAAGCAGTTAAGACAGGAGTAAAGGGAGAGACTTAAAAAAGGCTGGTTAGGGTATCCTGACTAACCCTTTTGGATCTTCTCCCAAGTCATTCTTTAAGGGCCTACATCCCTGAGAGGGCCCTTAAACTGGCACCACTACCCTTCTGTTGTAGAGAGTACTATGCCATATTATAGACAGTTCAATATTTATTACCTTCAGGGTGTTCAGGCATGGTCAATGCCAGCCAACTCATATCCATGCTAAACTGGCTGGTAATGCTGGAGTTTCTGCTTGAAAATCCAATACATGGAATAGTGCCAATCACCAGAGGCATTTCAATCATCAATTTCTTAGCACCAGGAATATGGATATACACCTATGCGACAGCCCCCAAATAAAACAAAAACAAAACATCGTGAGACCCCCATTGAATTGCTGCTCCCAAACATTCCCTATGCTGCAGGCTGTTTAAAAAATTAAGTTTTCTCATGCCAGATATGATTAGCTAATTCTCTGCCAGCTTTCCTTATTTTCAGCAACTTCCACCTTTCTATACCTTGCCTCTAGATGATGTTAACCAAAAATATCAAACAAGTAATTACGTACTTGACTTTCAGTCCTGCCTTCCCATCTCTGCAAAAGGCTCACTAGAGGAACCCACGCAACTAGAACTACTTTCCACTAATAACGTCTGCAGGTCTAAAGCTAAACTGCTTCTTCCTCAGGAATAAGGTTTCCATTTTCCCCTTTATTCCATTAGTTCCATTTCAACAGCTCTTCACAAACATCAGTAGTTCACTTATTCAATATTTATTTCTATTTACTGTTGTTCCCAAATTAAAAATCTGATAGCTGCTCAGTAGAGAACACTCTTCTGTTCCCAACTCTACATAGCATTCGAGAGTATGTACAGTTGTAATAAAAATCCATACTTACAGCTAATGAATATTCTACTCTAATAATACAGCAGTCAAGTATAGAGGGGGATACAGGTGGGATTTTCAGAGTTTTCCCATTCCAGGTATCTGTACTCCCAGAGGCAATATGGTTTCCTCGAACATTGGCAACCATCTGACGGAAAGTTTTTGTCTTCCCACTGGCCAGGTAAGTTTGTGTTTGGAAAATGGCAGCTTTTGGAACAATCAAACGAGAGGAGCAGTTCTCAATTTCTGCATAGATTGGTATGGCTTCCCCTTAAAGACAGAAGAAGTTCAATGAATAATTTGTATTTACCAACTTTCCTCTGGGAGTATCAAAGCATGTTATGCAGCACGTACATCAGCAATGTTGTGAGAAGGATACTTGTTACGTTTCCTCAAGCCAGGTTCTTTGGGATTAGTTTCCAGGCAGAATTACAGCCGCCCAACTACATTTAACGTATAAACAACGATTCATTTTGAAACATTAAGCTATAAAAGCTTTATTTGCAAATTATGTGTTGCTCTTCCTTTTATATATAGTGCTAACTGAATGTCAGCATGTTTGACTTGATTTCTTCAATGTATCTAATGTCATGAAGATGATGAGCTGCTAGAGCCCATTCTCACAGAAGTCAAAACCTACATAGGACGTAAAACCCAATTACATCCCCAGTTAACTATTTTATCACAAATAAAAGCCATTTGTTGTTCTTTACTCTCAGAAGGGCATGGCTTTTCTATAAGGTTATTGACTAACAGGCCTTCCTTTCAATTTATATTCCAGAGGGGAGAGTGAAGGGAAAGGCAAGGTGATTTTTGTTGACTCAAGCTTGTATAGATCACAACTTACTAACTGCTAGACAGAACTAGTCTTTCAACTATGAAGTATTGGCTTTACCAAGATAAAAAAAGCAGTGTTAATGTTTGTCATATTTTGAATATAACTGCTCTTACCATTACAGTATCCTCTCCTCTCAATTTTGGCACTGAGAGACACTGGCCCAGAGGTGAAAAACCAACAGCCAACCATCTTCTCCTGACTTCTTAGAACCGGTGTCTGTAAAACAGAGTATTTTTCATTGTATGGCACAAAGCTATCAGTCACTTGCAATTTAACATTATGTGTACCAGGTACTGCCATCCAACTCCAAAATCCACTGGATTTGAATCCCTCTACGACTCAATGCAACTGGAGTTTTGTCACCGCATAACAACAACAGAACCAAGGTCTGGCTAGCTGAGCATATGGCTGTTTGAAAATTATTTTCCCCACTGTCCTCTCATGTGCAGTGACCTGTGGGCCTACTCTGTCCTTGAAGTATCTGGATATGCTCTCTAAAATCAACAGTGTCCGCTATGAGTATGAAAACTGCTTGCAGATGTCATGGCCAAAAGACTTTTCCAAGTTCTCTCTAAAAAGATTACAACATAACCATATAGAGGAGAAAAACCCTGCTGAAATCTGCTCTTCGTTACGTTCACATCATGGTGAAATGTTAAAATTATCCTGGCTTTTAAAATCAAACAGAAATTACTCATTCATATTTAAATGAATAACCATTTAGATCCAGTTGCTATCATGGAAGTGCAAGGTATAATTTTATATTATTTTCATAATATGGGCTGAGATAAAAGAAACCAGCTCATTAGTTTCCATCTTGCCTATTTTCTCATTACTTAATGCCTGATCTTTCTTATTACTCCACGGTATTTCTAGTGATTATTAGAAACTCAATGCTTTAATGTGGCCAAATCTGTCATAAGGAAATAACTGAAAAGATCTCTGAAGCAGCTGCACACATGCACTTAATGTTAGAAAACGACATGTGAAATGGAAGGATACGTAACATAATGGCCAGAGCATAAATGACAGGCTGGGCATGATTAATACTCTTCTGTAATTACTGTTCCTCAACCTACTATTATTGTAGAGTTTAGGACACTGCAGTCCTGTGAATGTAGTTGCTCTGGTAAGAGTAACTACTCTATGCTCGTGCATTATTATTATTAAGCCTTATTTATGCATCTGAAGCCTGCATAACTTTTTGGCAAGAGAATCTCTGCCAGCAGGGATGTAATCAATGGTATTAAAAAAAGCCACTCTGTTTGCTATTCACACAACCTAAGATCATCTATTTATAGAGAAAAGCTTAGGGAGCTTATATGCTTTCAAAAGTCAGAAAATGACACTCCAGAATAACATGGTTGTGGTTGGATGTGAATGCATCTCGGAACTATTATCATTTTATGGCAGCTGACTTCAAAGTGGGGAGGAGGAGTGGAGAACCCTCTTACCAGTAACGCTGGTGAACTGACGTCAATATGGCTAATGACCTGAAGCTCTGTCTGCACGCTTTGGTCCGGAGCTGTGGGCCTCTCCAGAACTGCTTTCACATAGTACTGAATACTGCCATACTTCCCAGTAAAAGAGCTCACCAGAGGTCTGAAACAGGCAGACATAAAAGCATTACCCTAAGTTTGTAATTCAGTTCCAGACACGAACCCTTCCTGTGTACATCAATGTTTACCAATTTACAGCTTGTGCTTTTAGGGCCTCAGGGAAGCTGAAGCAGGTCAGCACAGTGGTTCATTGAGACAAAACATGTAATGCTGACCTATCAGTTTGATATTAAAAATAACACAAATAAAATTACACTAAGGGTAGTGTTTCACAACAAGCAGTGTCCACCACAGTCCTTTCAGGTCAGACTATTTAACTTACTCTTGAGGGAGTTGAAAGCTGAACGGAAATTCGTGTCTTCCATCTAGAAGAATTAAGCTTTCTTCACCTGTAGGATAAAAACAAATAGTATGTTTTAGTTAGTCCATAAATAGAAGAACAAAGCAGAGACTTTTATAAATTATTTATGTATAAAAACACCCAGATACAAGGGACTAAGAGAGGTTTTTATTGATCCCAGTGGGTTCTGGATTGGAGCCCATGCTTTATTTATGTTGTGGTGTGATTTCAATGAAAAAAAATCAAGGAAACATGGAGACCTTTAGTTTCAGTTCAGGACTCTGGCCAATTTCTAAGCCAAAATGGCTTCTGGAAAACATAAAGTAAGTTCCTTTTCCTTTCCAGCACAGCAGCAATTAACGAGTTTTTCAATTAACAACTAGACTAACTTCTGCGTAAAAAGCCGCAGTTTAAGGTCAGCATTATGAAATACTATTAACATATTCACGGAGGCCCTGGTGTTACACAATCTGAATTCAAAGGCCAGAATTTTCTTTTCCTACAGATGAAGCCGGGATGTGTTTCACCCTGACACAACAAAACTCTGCTTCTCTTCAATTTTTCAGAGCCAAGTGACAAAACCGCCAGCCAGAGCCCTGAGCCACAAGGAGCTTCCTCTGCTCTCTGAAGGCACCGCAAGGCAGTCAACAGCTTCCAGTGTCTTCCACGGGCACCTTCCCAGCAGCTGCTCGGGAGGGGCAGGTAACCCCCTCGGGAAACCGACGCGCGGAGTGGGAACCCGGGAGCTGCGGACTTTTCTTCGGGCGTCGTTCCGCGTTTTTCAGCTGTTTTACACAAGACTCCGGTGGTTGCTGCGGGCAACACCGGGGCAAGGCTGCGGCTTCCCCAGACAGAGGCTGCCGGTGCGGGGTGGTGATGGGCACTGCCCCAGGCCTTCCTCACACCATTTCCCGGCATCCTGGGGCGGGTTCCCCCACTTCAGCCTCCCCCTCCCCGAGAGGAGGAGGAGCACGCGTGGGCCCCTTCTCGCGGCCCCTCCGTCGCGACCGAGGAACGGAGCGGGGGGTGAGAGGGGAGGGTATGGGGGTGTCTCCACAGCCCATCCCCG
>JAOXOE010000705.1:14938439-14963256 GCA_028565055.1 Phoeniculus purpureus | reverse complement strand
CTACAACCACCTTTCAGATAGTTATAGACAGCCATAAGGTCACCCCTGAGCCTCCTCTTTTCTAGGCTAAACAAACCCAGCTCCCTCAGCCTCTCCTGTTGGCTCATCTCAGACCAGGATCACGATGGGACCAAAGGGTGCGTGAGGATCACATGAAAGGGGGATGCATGGCCTGTTAAGGCTACAAAAATGCCTTGGTATTTCTCTTTCAGGAAGAAATCTGGAGGGGGCCAGATCAAGCTGACCATGGTGCTGCAACTAGCATGAGACTCAGTAAACCTTGGGTTTGGAATGCAGAACTACTAACCCTGGATGACTGGATTGAGTTGCACTTCTTTAACAATATTATTGAGACAGGATGACCCTGGGGAAGGTGTACAAACATGTTCAGATACTTGACCTTTTACATCTGAAGCAGCAGAATTTGCTCGAAGACGTAGAACAGCTTTCCTTGTGACACTGAAAGGCAGTTTGCAGTTTCATAGTAACTTCCCAGAGTTAAGTCCATCTAGTGAAGCTAACCTACTGTCACAAGCTACTGAGTTTTCCTTGCTCAAGCTGAAAGGCCAAGCCAGTATTTCAGTCATCATACAATGGCAGTGGGGAAAGGGAACAAATGGAAGCAGGGCACCATCACTAGCAAGGTGTGTGGAAGTTGCATCTCCCCACAAGAAGTCACATCAAGAAATCAGCCTGGATGGTAGAAGGCAGAATAGCAAGCACACCCCAAAACAAACCGGCTCTTTAACAACACTTCCCTAAAAGTTACTGCACTCAAGGCACATCATCTGGTCAACCAAGGATATTTTTGGGAGAACATGGAACTCCTGTTTCAAGTGCTTTGGAGAGAGGCAGAACATGCCCAGTGATGGAAGCTGACCAATGAATGTAGGGGAAAAAATCCTCTTAGATTTACTGGTAACCAGCTGATACTGCAAGGCATGAAACAGATTGTAATTATTGTCTTACTGTAGAGCTGCACCTTTTATGAGCATGTCCTATTATGGAAGTGAATCTGAAGCTCTCAAATAATTTCCTAGACCCTGAGGAGACAATGACTTTTTGAGTCACATTTTCCTCCCAATTCATGTGTGCACATGCAGAGACTCTGATGGGTGCTGGATCAGAAGACACATTTGAGAAAGAGAGTGGATCTGGCCACACAAGTGCCAGGACATGGTCACGCTGCTTGTTTTTCCTAATCACCTCTGGTCTTTATGCACCATACTTTAAGGAAGCGGGGTCTTAATTCAAGCTAGAAAGGACTAGGTTTTAAATAGCGGGTCACTTGTTTTGCTATTTTATATGAGGTAGAATCTTTCCTGGCAGAGTTAAGGCTAATGGTTGGACTCAATGGTCTTTAAGGTCTTTTCCAACCTAAACAATTCTGTGATTCTATGATTTCCACTACTGAATTTATCTAGGTATCTATGATCTTCCTAAACCGTTCTGGTAATAAGCTGAAGATGTTGAGTCTTCTATGCCTTGTATTGTGAGGCTTATTTCCCCCAAACCTGGGAGTCCTGTCTTTAAACTGGTGGCTTTTTAACACCATCTGTGGGTAAACGACATTTAAAAATATTTGAACATTTATTGGAGAAAGTTGTCGTTCATCTGTGATTAAAACAAATGAAAAAGCTGGACTGGAAATAGCTGGTTAAGTCAGTATTTCCTTTAAAATAAGGTACATGAATGAATCTTAAGTGTAAGAAGAGGTCGGGACTTTCTCTGCCGTTTCATTTATTGCACGCGGCTGTATTGCAGATAAGCTGTGTACATATACGCCGAAACATATATGTGTAAAAGAAGAAGAGCACACAAACCTCACTTGCTATGGTAACTGTTGTTGTGGAAGCCAATAATGGTCAGCTAGGCGTGAAAAGTGTGGGAGATAAGAACACACTATTAATGCTGTTCATTTTTAAAAGAGAGCACAATGCAGCAGCTATTTTGACATTTTCCTCTGAAATATGAAGTATTAGGCATTGTCAGAGCCAGGATACAGGGCTAGATGGACTTTTAACTGCCTGCTGTTGTGATTCTTATCTTCCTCTACTGGGTGAATTAGAATTCCTTGGATCAATGAATGTACACAGTCTTTTCTTGTATCAGAATAACATTACACATCCTCTTGTCATTATAACACACCAGAAGATTATTTTCAATGATAATGACAAGACCACGTCAATCATGGCACTTTTGTAGTGGGAATTTGCTTATTACATCTTTTCATCTGTCATATTTCCCCCTTTTTTCTTCTTGAATTGCCACTCAGAAGTTGGTAGCAAAATGTTCAGCATTTAAAGAGGAGCGAAAGAAAACGTCTACTTGTGCTGCCACCGATGCTCTTAAGTTATACAGGCATTAACTCCTCCTGTGCATCCCTGATTAGCAAAAT
Organism: Phoeniculus purpureus; assembly: GCA_028565055.1. Taxonomy (NCBI): domain Eukaryota; kingdom Metazoa; phylum Chordata; class Aves; order Bucerotiformes; family Phoeniculidae; genus Phoeniculus; species Phoeniculus purpureus. The sequence goes on along the minus strand of JAOXOE010000705.1, from coordinate 14,960,858 downwards.
GGCATCCTACACCTTGTTCTGCTTAACTGTCTGCACAGATCACAGCTTTTCCCTGATAGACACTATTGTTGGAAAACATTAGTATGCGCTACCTGTATTTTTCCATGTTCAAAGGGAGCAATCACAGAGCACTTCATTTATTTTAGTAAGAGCTCAGTAAATGCTGCACCATTGCTGTTCTGCGAAGAATGTATATTCATGTAGAGGCATTATCATTAACAGATTTTTCTCGGATTCCAGGAAGAGTGTGATACTTTTATTTGGTATAATGAAATCTGGGCACTTACAAGGCCTTTAATTTCCTCCATACTTTATTTTTGTACTTCATGAAGTTCAATGGAAATGTCTTCCTTGTAGACAAGTTCTTCTAGGCCAACTGTTAGATCTTGGGCTTGGTGTGAAACTGAAGAAGACATTGAGCATTGGTGTCCACAGGATCTGAAAAACATAGAAATCATACACTGTCCAGGGTTGGAAGGGACCTCAAAGGTCATGTAGTTCCAACCCCCCTTGCAGAGGCAGGGACACCCTCACCAGATCAGGTTACTCAGGGCCCCAGCCAACCTGGCCTTGAACACTTCCAGGGATGGGGCAGCCACAACTTCCTTGGGCAGCCTGTTCCAGTATCTCACCACCCTCACAGGGAAGAATTTGTTCCTAATGCCCAACCTAAATGGATGACAGAAAATACCAACTGTAAAGCTGCTGCACCAGGGAGTAATGAAAAGCAAAGTTCTAGTTCAAATGCTGACGGAGCAACTAACTTGAGGTGGCTGAAGTTTGGCAATCTGGATCCTCTTAGTGTGTCTGGAGACAAAGGAGCATTTTCATCTATGGCTCGGATGCTGCAGTGAATTTAAAGGTCAGTCTCACTCTGAAATTTTCTAGAAGTTCATTCACGTTTCCCAGTATGAAGCATGAGGCTTCCTGAAAGGCAGTAGGATTTAGGTTCTTACATTTACAAGAGAGTTTAGAAATGGGGCTGGTTATCACCTTGATTTAGCACATTTTCTTTATTTTGGTCGGTCTGTGCAGTTTTGCTTGTGACTGTTTGTCCTTCTGAAAACCCAACCGATTTAAAATTAATGGTAATTGATTAGTCTCTTCTAAAAGTCTTCGGTTTTCATACTTTGCTGAACTGTAAAACTTCCCAAGAAAAATGGTGTCATAACCGCAGCATTTTGCACCTTGACATTAGGTGAATATTTCACTCATGGCCAATTTAAAAATCAAAATAGAAACTCTGTAATAATCTCCCTTTACAGTTTGGGTTATGAGATGCTGAGAATTCCCTTAGGCTTGATTGATAAAACATGGCATTTATCCTATTCCTTGGATGATGTTCAGCAAACTTTATGACAGAGGGAAACAGCTGGTAAAGTGGGTTCACGGAAAGGTGAAGGTAATATAGACATAAAAAACAAGAGGATAATGATTTTAAAAGGGATAATAGTTGTAATAACACCATTAACCTTTTGCTTCAAATTATTGGATGTGTGGTCTCTTCAGCAGGCTAATCAAAGGTTTGCATTAACTGCAATGCAAGAGAAAGTGGCAATATACAACCTGGGGTTATTTTTTTCCCTGTTCCAATTATTCACTCTCAAATCCTTTCTGAGAAAAAAAAAAAAATGGGGGAGAAAAATGACCCTTTAGCTATTGGAGTCCGCTTCCGATTTGGAAATAAGGCTGACTTGCCTCCAGTAGAAGCAGACTCCAGCTTCCTTCCTGCTTTGTGAGAGCTGGGGAAAAATAAGTGAAAGAAAAAGAAAATTGTTACAGATCCACAGAAATTAATGTCAGAGGTGTAAACAGGCAGACAAGTGTTCCAGGACAGCCTGTTGGTAAGAGCTAGTCCCGAGCTGTTTGCTGGTACTACACAGATGGTACCTGTTCTAGCAGGGGCGTTGGACTAGATGATCTTCATGTGTAACTTCTGACCCCTACAGTTCTGTGATTCTGTGATGAATGTCATCAGCAGAGACCCACCTCAAAGGGCAGGCGCACACATCTCTTCACAGAATCTCAGAGCATTAGGGATTGGGCGGGAACTCAAAAGATCATCCAGCCCAATCCCCCTGCCACAGCAGGATCACCTATAGATCAAGTCACACAGGAACATATCCAGAAGCAGTGCAGAGGTGTGACGGTCACTCAGGATGTGTGGAGCTCCATGCTACTCTGTCTCGGTCCCTTTTTGTATCAAACCAGCTAATTCAGTCTGGATCAGAGAAAAAACTGTCTTTTTTGCTGTCACGTTACATGCACACAGGGTTGACTAGCAGAGGCAGACGATGCTTTGACAGTTTATTCGCATGCTAAAAGGCAAACGCATTGATGGTGGAAAATTGCCATAAATGATGGAAAAGCTCATGGTTTACTTGATGGAATTGTTCAGGAATTTGTCCTGTTGGACAAATCTGCTCTGCCATATGATTTTTGCAGGTGGTGATCCTTATTGTTCACTTAAGGCAGCTATCCAGGGTGCACATCAGAGCACCTTGGGTTGGAAACCTCCCTTCTGTATGCAGTCAGCGGGGAGAGAACCACCTGAGTTAGGCACCCAGAGTAGAATTGTCTGACTGACTTGCAATGTGTCCTGTCAATCTACTGTGAAAGGAATAAATGTAAAAGGAAGTTTGCACTGTTCCTCGCTGACAAAACCCTGTATCATTAACAGCCCCATTCTGTGGAAGCAGAAGATGGTGAAAGACTTCAGGAGTGGCGTGTCTTGAATTTGAATTAACCAGATGGAATTTAAAATCAACAAGCTGAAAGAGCCTGAGATAAGAAGTCAGAACATTCAGAGGAAATGAGAACTGTTCCAGGAACTAAAGGTGAGAGAAACACTAACTCACATTAAAAATATTCAGCAAGAAAAGAGACGCCTTTTCTTTTTCTGGACACCTTTTCTTAGAAGTCGTCTATAATCAGTAACCTCTCCCAGGCACTTTCCCAGGCTGTTTTTAGTAGCAGAATCCTTTGTTTCAAAACCACCCATTGATTCAGTGGCCTAAGTGAGAAGTAATTAAGGTGGACAGAAATCTTGCCTCCTGTATGGATGGATGAGCTGCAGAAGAGGGAAGCAGAAAGGAGACTGAAAGAATTTTTCCAGAAGATAGAGCTCACAGCACACATGGCTGGAATGGGCTGCCCGGGGGGTTGTGGAGTCTCCTTCTCTGGAGACTTTTAAAACCCACCTGGATATGTTTCTGTGCGACTTGGTCTAGGTGATCTGGCTCTGGCAGGGGGATCGGACTGGATGATCATTTGAAGTCCCTTCCAATCCCTAATGTTCTGTGATTCTGTGGTTGTTAAAAACATGTGTGTGTAGATGTGCTGCTCTGTTTGTCTCTCTGTCTATTGATCTGTTTATTTCCATCTACACACGTGCTGACGTACATATGTGTGTGTGTTGCTGAGAGACAATGAACTGTTGAGGCAGTACTTTGTCAGAATATCGTTAAAAGAGTTACATCCTTTTAATGCACAGTAGTTTAAGTAAACTCCAAGGTTCTTACCTGGCAATAAACTCATTAAATCATCTTAAATACCATGTCATAATGACAATTTGATGCCACCAGATGTGGCACTAGGGATTTTTTCTTTAAATGCTTTCCTGGAGACGCAGCTTCCTGAATTTTAAATTCTGGTGCCTGTTTACACAGCTGTTAGATCACAGAACTCTGCCATCTTTTTGCCTTGCATCAGTTACTCACTAAATCATGTGTGGCATGACTACAGACTCCCTGCATCTAACGCGTTTAGGCTCTATCCACTTCACCCTCATAAAGGCTGAATGGTTGAGCCCTGTGGGAGTGGGTCTAGAGTGTAAGAATCTGAGAGCAATGTCTGTTCCAGCTGTGGAGCTCCTTCACAAGGAGATTTCAGAGATGCAGTCAGAAGACTGCCCTTTGCACAGCCCTTTTCATTGGCTACCAAGCATCCTGGATTTGTGAAAAATAGATACCCAGCCACTTTCCTGCCTTTTCTTACCTTGTTAGTCAAAAAGACAACTAGATTGGTAATACAGTACTGCTTCTACAGGAGGGTGACTGGGAAGAGGGCCACGTTAGCCAGATACAACAGATAATAAAGATTATTTACACGTATTTAACTAGTGGAACATGGGAGGTTGAGGAAGAACAGGTTGAGGCCAACAACAGAAATACGTTACACAAGGGGCAGAATGAGTGGGCAAAGGTGCTTTCCTGGCCTTGAAACACGGTGGTCCTGAAGCAACCCCTAACCCAGAAGTCTCTAATTTCTGATTGACAGAAAGCAGGAGACTATTTAATGCACAGGCTGGTGATTAACCTGACTAGCAGCACTGGACCAATCAAAGATTCCTAGGACACTGGGCGTTTGCTGTGGTCCACTATGGAGGGACTTTGTCACGCTGTGAGTTTGTGTAGGTGAGTGCTGTGTGATCTGAGGTGGCAAACGTGGCTGTTTTCCCTCTGAGACTTTGTGTTGGACATTCGTATTCCCCTAAAACATTGCAGTGGGCATGTGAGAGCCGTAAGGATTTGAAGTGAGGTGGTGAATTTAGTGCATTTAGAACTTGCCAATGAATGTGATCATGTCTGAGGTACAAGTGTTGGTGATGGGATTTGGAGTTGCTCTCGGACACGTCAGAATTGGGGTCTGTGACTCTGGGGATCATTGTGGGCATTTCCCAAGGGTCAGGAACACACAGAACACCCAGCAAAGGGTAGTTAGCCTGAGCATGATTTAGTGTCATAGAATCATTAGGGATCAGGAGGGACCTCGAAATATCATCTAGTCCAGTCCCCCTGCCACAGCAGGATCATAATACTGACCTCTTATCATTGCCAAAGGGTTACTAAATCCTGATTTAATGTGAATTAGAAATACAATTCAGAAGGATTATTGAAACCCAGTGGAAACATTACCAGTGCCTTGCGCAGAGTCTTGGTTTTGTCTTGCCCCAGCCCCTTGCTCTGGGGCTGATGTGAGCATTTAAGCAGCTCTGTGTTGAAGAGGGCATGAAATGCTGCCTAGATGACCCTCCAGTGAAGTGTAATATTTGATAACATCAGTAAATACAAGACAGAAATAAAATGACAACAGCTTTTGAGCATCTTATGATAGCAAATGAGGTGGAAAAGTTAAATGGATATAGAAGAGGATTCTCAGAGATTGGATTGCACCATGATCCTGGGAGGAGCCCAGTTGTTACCATACTGATCTCAACATGTGAAGCTCTAAATCTTTCTGGATGAGCAGAGATTTGCTTGTAGCTGTCTTTTCTCTTATTCATACTGTATAGGCTGTCCTCCTCTCCCACCAGTAAACAAATAAAAACTCTGTGCCAGCTATAGCAGCAGTTTACATGGAAAAACAATGAAGCCATTTCAGGGAAGCATTAGATGTAATTTTGGCTTGTTTTTTTTTGCTGTCACTTAGCAGCTGGAAAGAGGAGATGCTCTAATGTGCAGAGCTGGGCATCTATTATGCAAACTCATATCACAATCTCATTGACTGTTCATAGACCCCCATATTTCTCGGTTTCCATCTGTTGTTTTAAGACTAAGTTGTTTGGAGGATGTCCAAATTCCACTCCCTTCCCCAACTTTGGTGAAGTACCTGCCTGCCTCAGGCTTCTTACACAGACAACAGAGAGAGGCTTCTCCAACGAAACGTGATGTGCCATTCCTTTCTGTCCTTCTCACCCTTCTCTCCTTCCATCCTATTCCCTGGACTACACTGAGATTTTACAGGATGCCTACATCCTATATAATCATCCCAGTTAAAGATCAGAGTAAGATGGGTTATGCTACTGTCTTCTTCTGGGTCAAAATTAAGATAGCACAGACCGTAAGGACTATCGGTGTGACCAGCCAGTTGCCCATGGCTCACGGCTGAGCAGCAGCAGCAGCTGCCATGTCTCTGTCTAGGCAGTAGCTTGTGTCTGGTGCAGTGTTTCAAGAGATAAAAAGGGAACATCAAGCTTATCCAAGAAACCAGAAACGACACAGAAGATAAATAAGCAAAGTACACAAACCGTAAATGCAATCCTGTTAAAATTAAGTGTGTTTTAATTTCTGAGAAGAATGGTGGTGTGGTGTTAGATTTAGTGAGCAGGAAAAGATTAGACACGTTAAGAGAAAATGTTTTCAAGGGCCTTTTCAAAAAATTGCATCCATGTTTGCAATGGCCATGTGCAAAATATAGAAATCAGAGAAGGGAAAAAACCCTGGCAAGCAGCAGAAATAGCCCATTTTGTGAATTATAGGGAAAAAAATATACCATCTGTGATTTAGTGCAGTTCCTGAGATCCCATCTGTGAGTGAAGCACAGTCCTCATTGAAGCTGAATCCCTGAGCTGTTCCATATGATAAAATTCTTCTCTTGGAAGACGTTTGGGCTAATGGGTTTGTTTTTCTGGAATAAGGCTCTTCTAGTTGAGACATAACTAAGGACTGCGTTCTGTCTCCAGTAGCTGACGTCAGGAGAAGCAGGAGTGAAAGGAGGTCAAAGATCTGACCACCTTTTGCTTCAGAATTTCCATACTACTTTTATCAGGTCAGGTTGTTGCGTCTAAGAGGTCCAGACAGTGATTTTGTAATCTCTGTTGTCAGACGTGGTCACCAGACTCTCTGTGAGGAGGGTTCACTGTGGAGCTACATGTCAGAAGTTCTGACTATTTCCTTTTGTTACTCTCTGAAAGGATGTTGTGGAGAGGTTGGTACTGGTCTCTACTCACAAGTAATTAATGATAGAACAAGAGGGTTCAAGTTACAACAGGGTAGGTTTAGACTTGATATTAGGAAAAAGTTTTTCACAGAAAGGGTGGTCAGGCACTGGAATGGGCTGCCCAGGGAGGTGGCTGAGTTGCCATCCCTGGATGTGTTTAAAGATCGTTTGGATGAAATGTTGAGGGATGTGGTTTAGAGGTGAACTTGTAAGGTAGATGGTTGGACTAGATGATCCCAGGGGTCTTTTCCAACCAGAGTGATTCTGTGATAGACAATGCTAATGAGTCTTTATTAAGGTCAAACCTTTATTCACTGTATACAGAGTCTCACTTGCTTTGTCGTATCTTCTGTGCTACTCATTTTAAGCAGAGAGAGCACAAGATCCCTCAGACTGGCACTGCTCTCTTCTGCAGATGCACCTCTGCTGTCTGCTGGTGTGTTTGTTCATGTTGTCACTGTGATCTCTGAGTGCAAAGGTGGCCTGAGCTCGATCACGTATTTAGACACATGCAACACATTTCATCCTAGTCCTCTATTACCTACACACGTGTGTACAGGCTGGTGTGAGTGCAGTTACCACTGACATTTATATTTGAATAATAGAATGCATTCACCTGTTTAATATCTGTTTATATTTTGTGCTCTGTGTAATTACATGCTGATTATACAATTACAGAAGATACTCACATATTTTGCACAATTATGCTATTACTGGAATAATGCCTGCGGTACCACTGCCTGTGTGTGTCTTTGGGATAAAGCAGCTGTGGTTGGCTGCTCCAGAGTCATCCAGGGCTGGTGCAGCTCTGTTCTAGTGAGGTGTTGCTGCTGGAGCACACACTAATGTACTGTCGGAGCACGTAGGTGACTGCTGTATCACCTGGGGGGTGAATCTAGTCTTGATACAAAATGGTTTCACTTTTTTAATAAAAAGCCTGTGATAAGGATGTTCATTCAACCTGAGTTTGTGCGTGGCTGGCACCCTCTGCTCCTTGGAGCTGCTGCACGGTGTGAGGTTGGGACACCCCAGAGCCACTGTCCCCCTTATACTGGGCTGTGGGAGTCAGGTCACTGGGCCCAGTCTGTGCTTGTTTCTGCTGTTTTAGGACAGAATGTGCCTGTGTGTCCTCAGAGCACTCCAGGCATCCTGCCAGGGTCCCGCTCCCTGCCACTGTGAGCATGAGAGGGACAGGGCAGATTTGTGTCACGGCATGCGACCTTGTGTTGAAGAACACAACTGCAGCCTCCTCTCTGGCTGCTCTCATGCTGCTGAGAGGTTCCTAGTCACCAGCTTAATACAGATGAATTGAAAACAAGAAGCAGCCATTGATAGCATCAGCATCTGTGTTTGTGCTGGTGGTGAGTGAAACCATTCACCCAGGCTAATACAATAAAGCAGCATCAGAGCTGGGAGCAGGACGCCTGCCTCCCACCTGCCTGTCCCGGGATCAGCCACGACAGAGAAGAAACATCCCGTTCCATGGGATAAACACACCCGGGTTTTGCCTGTGCCATGCTGTACAGCAGCCAAAGGGTTAAAGAGAAGTGTGATCAGCACGCTCAGCCTGAACATGAATGACCAAATTGCTTTTTACTTTTTTAAATTAAGCCCCTTGTCTGTCCGCACACAGCCAGCACTGCTGTTCCATTACAGAAAAGAATCTGTTCCCGCTCTTATTTTTAATAGGGTAAGACCCTGCCGTTCCATCTCACAACTTTACTGACATGAGATCTTATTAAAAGCAGTCCTCCCCCTCTCCTCTCCTCCTTGCAATCGGAGGGTCTGATAGCTTCATGCACACTACTGTGTTTATTTTATACACACGGCCCCGCAGCTGCTGCTTCCTTCGTCGCCCATAAATGACAGCAGAACTGTTGCAGCCACTAGAAAAGTAAATAAAATGGAATGGGGAAGAACAATGCATCTCTGGCAGAGAAGAATCACTCTTCTGAGGCATGTGTCTGAATTGTGCAGCTCGATCTTAATTGCGAGGATAAGTCTTTGTTATTTCAAGCAACTTGGAACGCAACAGCCAACGCACCCTCCTGGCAGTGCAGTGCAGCCAGAGGGATTTCTGTGGAAACAGCGTGGAGAATTCTGAGCTGAAAGGAGATTGGAGTGTCTTTATTAAATGGTTAATAGGGCTGCAGTCTGTGCTGAGAAAGGGTGGGAGAATATGGTTGGTTTGGAGGATTTTTTTCAGTGCAGATGGTGCCGGATGTGGCCTGGCGTGGGTGTTGCATGGGTGAGTGTTAGGTGCCATTGTTGGCAGCAGGGAGCCCCTGACCAGCCAACCTTCAGCCTCTGCATCTCATTTCCTGGGGAAGACCAAGAGTAAGAGGTTTCCCTCATCCTCCCCAGTCGGTTAGCCAGGCTGGTCCCTTGCTGTAGTGGTGCTGCTGATGTGGCGCCATCCAGGCTCCAGGCCAGCACCTTGCTGTTGTCATTTCTCTCTGTCTCATTGACTCTGCCATCACTAATGAAGCCACGACTAGTGGTGGAGGCCACCAGTAGAATGCTGGTAGTTACTGGTGCTGCTTAGCCGTGGCTGTGGGCTGAGGTACAATTTTATGATGTCTGTTCACTCCTTGGAGAAGAATCCATGGCAGTTTGTCTTAGGACTGGGAAACAATAGTAAACCAGTACAAAGCAGGAGAGACTAAGGTGCAAAAATACTAAGTTAGGAGAGACAGATATTTGTGGTAGAAACTCAGATTGTTTTGGGGAATCATCCAGCGCTTTCTGGACTAAAGGGAGCCTATGCAGGTGTGATACTGGTTCTTCTATCAGAAACTGCAAAGCTGAGACTTGCAGGGAAAGTTGCTAGAGGGAGCCAGCCTGACATTGAGTCAGGTGGCTGGAGAAAACCAGGGGACCTGGTGAAGTAATGAGGTGGAGGAAGGGAGAAGAAATATTTCCAAGCACTGCACTGGTGAGGAGGTAGGACAAAAATAATCCAGGTGATGACTTAAAAAATGTGGAAGTCTTTTCTTAAAAAGAAAAGAGAGAGATAGAGGTATGAAAGGTGGGAAGTGCACTGTGCGTTTTGAAAGTAGCTAAGGAAGACCCCAGGAAAGATCAGGCTGGGCAGGAGTGCTGCTGTTCTAAGGGAGCAGCAACAGTTGCCAGCCAGCCAGGGTGGATGCCTTATCAAAAGGATGAAGGAAGAATAAAAGGAATGAAAAAGCTTTCCTGAACAGGTGAAGTAGCTCTGGAAGGAGATTTACCCTGGGTGTTACTTAGGAGATACCTGGAGGAAGAGGTGAGGAAGGGCATTGGCTCAGGAAAGCCAGTGCTGCAAGATGCATAGCAGGACACAGCCGTCCTGCTCCTCAGGGTGAAGAGCCAGGACTTTCAGCTCTGCCTCTGCTGCCCTGTAAGCAATGTGCTACCACTGGTGTGGCACCACCACCCTTGCAGGCATCTTCAGAAGGTGCTGTGGGGACCAGACTCTCTGCAGATGGGTCCACGTGGCAGGAGGGTGGGCACTTTCAGCTCCCCAAGTATCTTGAAGAAAGCCTTAAGCCTTCTACATGTTTAGCATGTAATGGGTGGCTGTTTACACCTGCACCTAAATAGGGAGCAGCAGGTTGTTTACAGTGGCCTCAGCCTGCTTCCCTGCCCTGTGTGCTGGGCTGGGTGTTACCTGCAGGCCAGGCTTAGGAGAGGGTGAGGTGAAACCTCAGCTTCCAGAAGGAGAGGAGGAGAATGCTCCAGACCACGTTCACGTACCTGCTCTGCAAGGCAGGCTGGGGCTGACTGTGGGTTATTATTCCAGCATAGCCTCGGGCATAAATAATAGGAGCCACATTCACACAAATGCTGGCCCTCCTAGCAGCTCCAGGAGCCTGCAGGGAAAAGGGCAGCTCTCTGTCCTCAGCCAACCTAGAGCAGAATCTGAGGCACCTGCACGTCTCTCTGTTTTGAGGAGGAGTCTGTTCTGCTGGGCTGGACCATTTTCACTCTACTCCGTTGCAGCGTCGCTGTGTATGACACGGGATTGCTCAGCTCCCCTTGGGCCAGCAAGTTGCAGGCATGACCCAAAGACAGCATTTAGCCCTTAGAAATGATCCAAGAAGTACCAGGCCCACCCTGGTATGAGAGGCAGGAGGGCTCTATAAACCTGAAGCAGCGCTTTCATTTTCTGATGCTGCGGTTTGGTAAAGGGCAATGCTCGGTCTGCTTTTTGTCTTCAGAGCGGGAGGAAGCTTTGCAGCGCTGGAGTGTCTGTCTGTTATCGTACAGATGCTCCCTGTGTATGCTCCAACTCGAGGCAAAACACAAAGTAGCTGGATATTAATATAAGCTAGAGCTCACCGTGAAGTCATCGCGTCACCAGAGATTTGCCTTTTGGTAGAGGCGAGTATTTGCCTGGGAACCGATCAGGTTTTCCTCTGCGGACTAAACAGAGAATTAGGGCCAACGAGACGATGAGGACAGGGTGAACAAGAAGTCCTGCCCTGGGAATGAGGGCAGTAAATGAGGTTTTCATTCAGTTGCGTAAGCTCTTGACCTTTCTTGCTGCAAAGTGCCATCTAGTGTTCAGAGCCTGCCTGCCAGCCAGGAACTTAACAGGGACCAAAGGGGAGGCAGACAAGGAGACAAACCTGAGTTGTTAATAACCAGATGTTACTGGTGTTTCACAGGTGATTGTAGTAACCTGGGCAAGCGAAGCTTCATTACTGTGTGCTGGAATTTCAGCAGGGCTCAGAAATTAGCCTGGATCTCAGAAAGCGAAGCAGTGGCCATGTTTGTTATCAGGAAAGCAGTGTGGAATTTCCTGCACTAAATCTATCCCCAGTAATGTGTCCTGTCGGAATGTGCAGGAGGCATCGTGGCAGTGTTACAGTGACACTTCTGCCTGCACATAGGCACTGCACTCAAAGCGGTGCAAGAAAGTCCCTTCCTTGGAAGTTTGCACAGAAGGAAAGAGTTGAAAGCTTTCCCTTGTAGGGGAAAGCTACCTTTTCACCTCGAAGGTGAGTAGGTGAATCCAGGAACAGGAGAGCACCTTAATGACCACCCTGCACCGTGTAGGGGTAAGCAAGTGAACTGTGTATGCAATTAGTCATGCAAGAGCAAAGGTACTTCTCAAGCCTAAAACCAGACCTCACAGTTTAGTATCTAAAGTGCAAGAATCAGGCAGGGATGAGCCATGGGACCATTTAGGAACTGGAGGCGGAGGGGAGGTAATAAAGGCACAAAAATAGCTCTTCAGCCACGTTTGTATCTGGGGCATCTTTTGTGCTGGGCTGGGGCTGTCCCGATCAGCCTGGAAATCTCCCTGCTACATCTGGTCACCCCTGAAACCATCCCGAGCACAGGCCTCAAACACAAAGGTTGTTATTATTTGTTGTTATCTGCGAAGCGCTGGCAGCACTCAGAAGTGCTTAGAGGATTCATGCCTTGGGTTTTGCTCTTACAGTGGCCAGGAGCAGAGTCTAATTAGCCCAAACAATGTCCATGATAGAGAACAACCCTACTGTTGGGAGCAAATTAGGTCTCTGACCTAGCAAATAATTTAACCACGTGCCACATGTTTGAGTACATGTGTCTCAGGATTAAGACCTGGATGATGAAACCTTTTGCTGCTTCTAATTTTTTTTTGATTGCAGCGTGAGGCACAGCCCAGCTTGCTGGCTCAGAAATCCCTGTGTATGGCATTAATCTGCCTTCAACTCCTTGTGTCTGGACAGAACACCAGGGTTTCCTCCTAGACTGAAGAATCTTTCCCACCTGCCTTCCTAGAATTTCTGTAGGAGCCTCCATCTCTGTGTTCAGCTGCTGTGGAGAACCTTGGAGTGACTGTAGCATCTCTGTGTCATGGCCCGGTGCCTGACATCTCAGCAGTATTGGAGACCTTTCTGTGACAATAGCTAACTTTAGAGCTTGGAGTCTCTCTGTCCACTTGCACATGCACACACACAAGGTCTTAGGGCAGTCTCAACACAAATGGCTGCAGCTTTCTGTTTGCTGCTTTGGGATGTGCTGAATCTCTCTGGTGTTCCTGGTCTCACCTGAGTGATAAACAACAAAGCAAGTACAGTGGCAATGCAGAACCTGCAAGGCTGCAAACGCAGTAGGGGATGCTGAGAAATAGCCAGTTCTATCTTCATGGAGTTTGGGAAGCAGAAGTTGACTGAGCTCGGGGAAGTCAGTTTGCTTCAGAACTGTCATGGCCTTTATGAATTTCTAGAATACTCCCTGGCAATGAGGACTTTGAGGAGCTACAGGTCGTTCGAAGGGTGTGTTAAGGTTTTACCCTGGGTCTTCTCTTGCCATGGCAGAGCGTGGGACGGGCTGCAGGACAGGCTGGAACCATGTCTGCTTTGCTTCCCAACCCACACTATAAGCTTGGTGGTTAGGGCTGGTGAGAACAGGATGGTTAAAGAGACTCCAGCTGGAAACTGGTGGGTGTTGCACTTGATGATCTGTTTTGCATCCCAGTTCAGGAAACCTCTGGGAGAGGTGCCAGAAAATATTCTCCTATGATACCTGCTCAATCCTTGTTTGACATCTGAAATCAGTGGCCTAGATGGACCTTTGGTCTGCCCCCACGTCACTGCTTGCCTCCCATGTTTTTCATTAATTCCCACCTCATCCGATCCACTGTGTTTTTTCCACTGCTCTGAGAGGGCTTAGTACTGCAGAGGACAACCCCACTTCTCTGCCCCACTGTGAAGTTGTACCTGTACATATGCATGATTCTGGTCCTAAAGTCATAGCTATACCCATTAGCATGGAGCTGCCACATGAAGTAGCTACCCATGGAGCCTTTGCAGCCCTTGCTATGCTCATCCTTCACTTCTACGAAGCTGGGAAGGATAGGTTATCATGTTCACTGAGTTACAGACTGCTGAGCCTTCTGAAATTTTGAGGGGAAATTTCTAGGCTCACGCTATAAGTGATTGTTGTGACTGATGACCAGGCCAGACGTGCCTGATGGTCTCATTCTCGATGGAGTGCCTGAATCAACATGTTCACAGTGAGCAGAACAAGAGAAATACAACTGAGAGGGCTTCTGAGTTAGGGAGAGGCAACCTCAGAGGGTTGCACATCAAGGTTCCAGCTCCCCTTGCAAGTGGAACCACTAGTAAAGCCCAAACACGACGCAGCATGTGCTCAACCTGTACAGAGTGTGCTGAGAAACTTCAGCTGGGTTTTGTTCATTGTTGTGTACTAAGAGCTGCAGCATTTGGGCAGATCAGATATGAAGATGGGTTACAGCACAGCATGTTTCTTCTGGTGCCACCTCTTGGCCAGCAGACTACAAGGGTTCACATGGGGACTGGAGCATCTCGTGTGATGTCAATGCGTTAAACCTGCTCCATGCTGGTGCTTGAAGGAAATACTGTCAGTATTTTTACTTCTTCCTTCATTTATTAAATGTGTTCGTGATGGGCATGACGTGTGTTTTGATGTGGTGTCCTACTAGCTAGATTGTGCTCAGCCTTTGGGTATCATCAGACCAAAGCCACCAAGAATTTTCAAATGTAACAATACACCGGTATTTTTCCCAACGCAAAAATGAATTCTTAAAGGACAAGACTATCCACCATTTGCTTGGTTTAACTCCTCTCAGCTGTGCTCCCACCATGCCTGTTTGGATTTATAGTCAGTATGGTCAGCAGGACCTCTCCCACCACAGAGATGGGATTTTTTTCAGGAAGTCTTCCATCAACTTCAGAACTCTGGGCTGAGCAAGATGACGTTCTTGCTCAGACCGTGTTCCTCACATCTCAGAGGTCACAACTTAACTTGTGCAGAGGCAGGAAAAGGTAGCTCATACAAGCAGGGCAAGCTTAAGGTTTGCTGACCAGGAGCTGAAATGTCCGTAACAGTATTGCTAGAAGTCTGCAAATCAGGAAAAGCCACACACAGTTGCAGTAGAGAATGTTCTTGAGGTTGGTGCTGACCCCCTCAAGGTGAGGTTTTCAAGTGACAGATCTTCGGGAAATCTATGAAAATCATTCATTGCCTCCCCATGACATAAAACACTTGACTCTGGGCTGTACCCCGAGTTCAGGCAGATCCCATTTCTGGCTGGTGGTTTTAGCTACGTGTCGATGTTGAGCTTTTCTAACCAGCCTTTTCTGGTTTTCTGCTTGGAAACACCTTCTGATACGAATTACCTATGGCCCAGCTTCGCTGCCTCAGTCACTGACTGGAATGGTTTATCCAAGCACTTATGTTTAAGCCTCAAAATAATCCCACTGAACTTGGCAGTGGAAGGCAGCCCTCGGTATTAAAAATAAAATCTCCAACCCTGGGCTCTTACAATTTTAAGGCCCAGCAACCGGAGTGTTTGCCAACTGCAATCGTTCTTTTCATTTTAGCTTCTCTTGGGCATGTTCTGTGACTCTAGTTTTACTCATTAAAGTCTCAGATTGTACTTGTTTGTTAACAACTGTTAGGGCAGGAGTTCTTACTCTTAATTGGCACCATCTGGAAATGAGAAGGAAATTGCTTGGGATGAACGCAGAGACGAGGAAGGACCTTGGACTTTTTCACGGTTGCAAAACTTGTCTGCTTAGAACAGCCACGTCTGACCTTGGAACCAGCCCACCCTGTTCCTTGTGGGGCCTGGAGAGAGAGGGAATTTTCTTCCAGGAAAAAGACAATCTCCACGTTGCCAACAGAAGCAGAAGATAATCATTTCAAAGCGGAAAGTTGCACAATCCAGGCTGCTGGCGGACTCGGCCTTTTTATGCAAATTGAATATCTTTGTTCCCAGGTTTTTTCTCCCCAGTCTTGCACCACTTGTTCAGCATTTCCTCATTTTCTGGCACCGGTTTCCCGAGCTGCATGCAGTCGCACTCGCTCACAGATGTCATTCCGTGTTCAAAGCACTGAGTGCTACGGGGCATATTAGTGTTTTTATGCTTTAGATCTATCTTTATGTAACTTCGGAGCTCATTAATATATACCATTCCGTGTGATTAAAAAACAACAACCTGGCACATGAGAAGCTTTGAGCAGGAGGCTGGATTGCGAGCAAAATGGCTTTCTTCTCATTATGCAGATTTTCAGCTAGATGTGAGATGGGCCCAGCCAGCTGATGGACAAGGTGCAGCAGCATCTTCAAGGTGATCATTGCCTGACTGCAGCCGAGCAGATTGTGCATCAGAAAAACCCCAGGAAGAGTCAAACAGGATTTGAGATAGAACCATAGAATCATTAGGGATTGGAAGGGACCTCGAAAGATCATCTAGTCCAATCCCCCTGCCACAGGGGATCACCTAGACCAAGTTGCTCAGGTTTTTCACAATACTGGATGCAAATTAGTGAAAAATCCCACAGTGGTCCTTCTAAAGCTGTTTAAAGTCTCAGAGAAAGCCGTTCTCTGCTGGTGCGTGAACAGCTGGAGACAGGGCTGAGGTGTGGTGGTACCAGAGTGACACGGTACCAGACGGGTGTGAACACTTTGCCTGTCAGTAAAGCACCATCCCCACAGCAGTTACAGCCTGAAATGTTTGCTCTAACACTGTTGTGCCAAAAAAAGGGTTAAGATCTGTGTGCCCGAGCGTAGTTCTTCTCTAGCTGTGGTGGCTGGCTTTGAAGGATTGAGGTGATGGATATCTCTTGCACCAAATCAAGTGGTTTTTTTCCCAAGGTGTTTTCTGCCTAATGACTCCAGGCTGTCCCCTGTGCACCAAAGCACAGGCTGTTCCAGCAGCACTCGACAGAAGCAATTGCCTTTTCAGGCTGCGTGTCTGCCTCTGACATGATTCTCTCTCTCTCCTGCCAGGGTGTCCTGATAACCTCCTGAGAAGATGGCACAATACAGAGTCGCATCCTCAACTCGCGCTGTGGCAGCTGCAACGATGAGGAGCGGCGAAAGGAATCAAACCAAAGCCAGCTCAGATACAGCATCCAAATGCTAAGAGATTTGAAGGTAAGGAGACTGCTTGGTGTGTTTGACAGCAACCAAAGGAGACAGTTTGGTGTGAGAAGCAAGATGACCAGCTCTGCGTGAAACGAAAATTATTGAGTTATCTGTAGTGCTGTAGGTGCATGTGCTGAGGCATCACTAAGCAAAGCAGAGAGATGCAGCCCTTCACCTTTGAGGAGCCCACATTTCTAAAGAATAGTTTTCCAGGAAAAAAAAAAGCAATGTATTTTGCATTAGGATGGTTGGGAATCCGCTGTCATTGCAGCTTGGGCAATGACAATCATGGCAAGTCTGTCATTTCATCCACCCAATGATCACAAAAATCTTCCAGAAATGGTCAGGCAAACACATTTTTGCCGTCTTAATCCCTGAGTTTGTGCTAAGGGTATGTGACTCGAGTAGCAATGCAGCCTCGGGCTGGCTGGAGGGGGTGATGGGGAGATCCTCACAACCCACAGCTACTCCACGCATCTCCCCAGTGCTGGGCAGCTCTCCCTCCCCTTTTTCCTTCTTCACATTCAAAGGGACCTTCTGATTATATGCAACTGTGACAGCAAATTGTGACTAATGTATGAAAAGAAAATCCCTGCCTGATGGCACAGAGATCTTAGACAGCGACTCCGCAATTACTGCCTCACTGCAATTTCTGCTGGGTGTTACTTACTCCAACACAATACTGAGCGCAGGCAATTTACTGCAGAGGTCATAAAAGAAAAATCTCATTAAACCCACACCGTTTAAGACCAGGTAGTTTCCCAGCTCCCCTTTCTGTGCGGTGTGAAGCCTTGGAGGCTGGCTGGGTGGCTGCCCAAGGGAAAAAAAAATCCCTCTCCGGTGTGAAGAACAGCAGTCGCAGCAGGGAAGGTGAGCTGTGTGCTCTGCAGGAGGATGCTGAGGCTGCCGAGCTGCCGTCTGCTTCACTCCCTGCCCTGCTGAACCAGGGGGATGTAACCAGCTGCTGACAGCGCAGACAAGATGCAGGGAAGCTTGGAGCTGAGTGAGTCTATTAAGTAGCCAACAGCCTGACTTTAATAGCCATTTCTTTCCCGAGAACGGCAAAACCCTGGGGGACTTGGCACTTTCTCCCACAGGAGGATCTGTTGAATACTCTGAAAGATGCTGGACCAAATCCGCTCCGCAGCAGCATCAGGTGCTTGCGACTGCTGCTTCGAGCAGGCAGGGCCAGTTGGCAGTGGCGCAGGCGTCGTGGAAATGTGCTGATGTAGCACTGACACGGGAGCTCCTGCCAGGGCCCTGCCTGCAGAAGGCGAGGCAGGCACAAGAGCTATCTTTGTGCAGTGTAATTTACTGACAGCCCCAGCTGTCCTGTCTCTTGTTTGAAGGTGGTAGGGAACCCCCGCAGAGGTGCCACAACTGTGCCAGTCAGGGTGAATCAGCCTCTCCAAACAGCCACCACCCAGGCATTTCGCCTTCTCCAGCTGATGACCTGAGCCAGGAGATGGCATCTGTGCAGCGACCGGATGGAGGGAGGGAGGAGCAGTGTTGGGGAGCAGGTGCTCCATGAGCCTGGCTGGGGGCCTGGTGCTTTTGGGAAGAAACCTGTCAGAGATGGTCTGGGGAAGGTGGTTCACATCCCTGTGAATGGAGACTCAATTCAGTCCAAGAGAACATACGTGTATCTCATGGATGTAAAAGCCCAAGGAAATAACCGTGTACATTGTAAATGAGTTTATTTTCTTCCTGCAACACCGTAGCTCATCGTTTCCCCCTTCCACCTCTTATAAAGCTTTGTTTTCCATGATTTACAGAAAATATCCGATGTTGGTAGGGAAACAGCACAATAATGTCCGTTAGTCAAGGAGAACCGTTTGTATACACAGAGAGATTTTAACCTCAAACACTCTGTTCACCTAGTCATGTGTGATTTAAATTGCCCCAGGCTCCGAGGCAGAGCCGACATTGACACCCTTTGATGTTGAAAGAAGCCTAGTGAGTGGCCTTTGGAGATATTTGTGATGTCTCTATCAGCCTGTCAATGGAAAACCAGTCAGCAAAGCCAGGCCCCCCTAAAGATTTCAAGGCCTTGTAGGCAGAGGGATCGTGTAAGCATTTTGCTTCCGCCAAGTGGTTGAGAGGCTGAGCACAAGTGCTCCAGATAACTGAGTCCTTCCAGGGGGCTGTGATGCAGTCACCACCTCACATCGCTCCACGACCCTTGGGTCTGCAAAACGTGACGCTGTCAGTGATGGGGACATTTAGCAAGTGGATGGGCATCCCTGGGTGAAGGAGCACTTTGGTTTCTGTTGCAGCCTAGTAGGGATGTGGTAACCCCGGGTCAGAGTGAAAAGCAAACCTGGTTTATTAGAAGTAGAAAACATCATCTTGCACTTGGCGAGAGGCAAGCTCTGCCCAGCACTGCCCCTCATTTCTGTGGTATCAAGCCTCCAGGGTTTTCCATGGGGCAAAACAGGCTTAAGTAGGTTTGAAATCACACGGGAAAGGACAGCACTACAACAGCAAAAAAAGGCACCGTCAGCATATTCTGCACATCCCTGGCACAGGGGCTGACCATGTGCCGAGGTTAGTGATGGGAAACAGGTGGCAAGAGGTAACGGGAGCTGATGCTCCTTGTGAGTACAATTCCCAGGCAGTGTGTGAGTAACACTTTGGAAGGTAGGATTAAAATTCAATACAATGCTGATGGATTGGGGACGTGGCTTGAAAACAGTAATGTGATGTAATAAAGACAGCTGTAGAATGGTTTACAGAGAATTAGGGACTGCTGGCTAGGCTCTGCAGGATCTGAGGATTACTGGGGATTATAAACCGAAGATGCATCTGAAATATGATGCTGTAGCACAAACAAAGCACCAGTGAGTGCTCCATGCTCACACTGCAGCTGAGAGCTCATTTGAAACGGTGTGTGCAGGCTTGCAGCTCCACAGGAGAGGTACAGAAACCATACGAGTACTCGGAAACTAAGAGTGAGGGGTTGCTGGGATCTACCACGTAGCAAAGAAAAGCTGAGGAACTGCTTGTGAAGGAGAGACTGGAAGTAGCTGGAGACTGACTCTGCTTCTTGGTTCTTGAGAAACAAAAAGTGAGGCTGAAGGTAACTCAGCAGCTAAGGAGGAGAATGGATAAGGACCCCAGTGAACAAGTGTCACTAAAGGCCTTGCTCTGGTGACAGCTGCTGGGCTACCAGGAAAGGAATCGCACTGAGCCTGCTCATTGTGTCTGGTTCATTTTACATGTGATGGAGACAGAAAGTTGTGTGTTTATTACTATTTTTTCAAAGCCAAATCCTGACGGGCAGCAGTGAAAGGGGCAGAAATGCAGCAGTAAATTCCTTTGCTGCTCTGGCTGCAGCACTGAAAAGCAGTCACGGCTATAGAATCGATGCCATATATTGTCCTTAAGTTGCTCTGGTCCCTTCAGGAAGTCCAGCACTGGTGTCATCCTTCCCTGTCTCTTCCCTGGTGCCCTTGAAGTGAAAGGGCTGGAAGGTCTCAAGATTAAAGGTTGTGAACAGGGTTTTGGAGATAGAGGAGCACACATACCCACGAATTTGCCTCAAGTGGGAAAGTGGAGAATAATTCTGGGTTCTGATTTTCCAGGGAGCCTCTGTGGGGAACTAATAGTCTAGACTTGTCCTTTTTGAGGCCTAATTATGTCTCTCTGTCAAACTCTAAAAACAAGAGTCTGTGGCATCACAAGGGAAAATGAAAGCTATTGGCCTGTGTTCTGCATTTAATAGGATGTCAAAGTCTAAAGCACAGTCTGACTGCTTTTTGACTGAGGTTAGAAAAGAAAATGCAACTAATTAGGCTGTTTCTGAATATCCTTCTCTGTCTAACAGCTGTGGACTTACAAACTGTAGCATACTGGGAGCCCCAAACTCTCCGATCAGTGCTGCTGCCCGGATGGGAGGGATCTTCCCTGCTGTTGGCATTCACGTTCCACTTGAGCAGTGTCACTGTGAGTGGGGACAGTACCCTGGGAAATGCCTTGTTCCGTTGTCACTCTCTGTGTTAAGGAGGTGGAGAACCAGAGCTGGGTTTCAGGCGTAAGGAAGCTGCAGCTGGAGAGGAGCAGGGTGCTCCGTGGGAAGTGTCACACACTGCTGATGAATTAATCCGTTACAGTTTGCCTTGAAGATTAATTTCCAAAGTCTTTGAGAATGAAGGAACTTGTGTGCTCTTAACACATAAGGTACTTTCTAAGTACCTCATACTTCGTTTTCCTTGAATAAAAGCAACAGGGGTCAGCAACATATATCAAGAAGTACAGAGTCAACATCCACTCCCAGCTACCCGAGACATCCTAAGTGTGAGCTAAAGCAGGTGGTTCCAACCTTTTTCTAGCCAAGCTGCTCTTTCATGTCCTGTTCTTCCACCTGTACCCAAGTTCTGACCACTAACTCTGCTTTCAGATGCTCGGAGCTGCCTCCTTCTTGTTTCCAGTCCTTTGTAAGCAGGCACCAGAGGACAACACCATCATGTACCCTAGAAAATCAAAGACAACAGGAGGTGATGGCCTGTATTTAATCAATTAATGCACTTGGAGTCTGTTCTGTCAGACAACGTCCTAGTGCCTTCCTCTGTCCCTTGGAAGTGAGTTTGAGAGGGTTGATTTTCACGTTGAAATGATTTTTTGGAGGGAAGTACAGCAGAACCTTGTCAGCTGCCCTCATTCTGAACCAACGCTGCGCTCAGCTGGCTCCTCATGTTTTTACAGATGAATTGAAATAAAAGTGGAATTTGTCCCACTGTGAGAGAAGAGGAGAAAAAGTAACTGTCTACAAGATATTCATGCAAGTCCCACATCCGTAGTTTTGCCCTCTTTTTGACGCGGAAATTTGATTGTCTTCTACTTAGACATTCTGGGGTGCCCTTCCGCTTTCCATTGTCCTTTTCTGACCTGACTTTGGGGTAGCTGAGACACCACCAGCTTTGCTGCCTCACAGTCAAAACTAAACACTGCAATTCAGACTCTGAGCACATCAATGGGCAGGAAAAAAATGTGGCCTCAAAATGATGACTTATTTTTGGATGTCACTTCTGCAAGGTCTTGAGAGGGATTGAAAGCAGAGTCAACAAGTCCATAATAGAGCAGAAGGCCTTTCCAGGAGTCAGCCTGAAAGGAAACAGAAAGGGTAGAAAGGAGTGTAAAAGGAGAAAGACTTGTGTAACTCAAAGGAGCTCAGGAAGCGGCAAGGAACGAGAGCACCTGGATCTCCTTGGTGACTGCCAAAATGCTGTGTGAGATTTATAGCCGTAGTTTCCAGTAACTGTGCATTAATTTCACCCACAAATAACAGTTGTGGCAGATACAGCTTCGCATGCTGTAAAGTCTGTCTTTAGAAAGTCTGTAGCTAGAAAAGAGACTCACAGCAGCTTGGGACCAGTACTGGAAGCAGAAAACTTGACTTCAGTAAACATTTGACATGGTCTCCCATAGCATCCTCGCAGCCGGACTGAGGCAGTGTGGTCTGGACGATTGAGTAGTGAGGTGGATCGTGAGCTGGCTGCAGGATAGAAACCAGGAAGTAGTGGTCACATCTGGAGTATTGTGTCCAGTTCTGGGACCCTCAGTTCAAGAAGGACATGGAGCTGCTGGAGAGAGTCCACTGCAGAGCAACGAAGATGGTGAAGGAAGTGGAGCACATCCCTGATGAGAAAAGGCTGAGGGAGCTGGGTCTCTTTAGCTTGGACAAGAGGAGACTGAGGGTTGACCTCATTAATGTTGATAAATATTTGAAGGGTAGGTGTCAGGAGGATGGAGCCAGGCTCTTCTCAATGTCATCTAGTGATAGGACAAGGGGCAGTGGGTGTAAGCTGGAA
>JAOXOE010000705.1:14927471-14938339 GCA_028565055.1 Phoeniculus purpureus | reverse complement strand
CCTGCTGTGGCAGGGGGATTGGACTGGATGATCTTTTGAGGTCCCTTCCAGTCCCTGATGTTCTGTGATTCTGTGAAAACAGCTACTCACTAGAAAACCTTGTCTAGTTAGACGAGTCTTCTGTCTCTGTATGAAGATGCCTAATTTGGATGGACCTGCAGATGACATAGACCAACATCCACTGTGGCAGTGGCAAGGAAGGGAGAAGGACTCAGCCATGACTTGGAACTGTATTTAGCCTTGAGCCTGTCTTTGTTCTCAGCTGTAGAACTCTTCCCACTAAAAATGAGGGTGGCACAACCGAGGCTTTTTCCCAGTGGCCATGAGCTTTATCAGGGAAAGATCTGGGCATAAGGCAGTAGCTTTGTTTTGGTGTAACCAGCCATATACATCCATGAAGTTGGCTCATCCACCGCCAAGTCCTCCAGTCCAGGCAGGGACTGGTCATGGGCTGATTTCCAGGGCCCCTGAGCATGAGCTGCCCAAAGCTTACCAAGAAGCTACTTAGATAAAGGCCTCCAGCTGTATTTTTAGGAAAGCCTTTGAGAATGATCTTAACCTAAATGCCCATTTAAGTCTTACTGACTCTTGGTAGAGGCAGATTTAAACACATGAGTAAATAATTTCCTGATTGCAAGCTGGAGCCCTCAGCAGGGTACCGCTGCCCATTTAGTGACGACTGCCCTCTCCCAGCACAAGTGATGGGTGAGTTAGGAAGCACAGGAAGGGCAAAATGATAAATTACTGCTTCTGAGAAGATGCTCAGGCTTTTTGCTGTTCCCCTGTCAGCTCCTTCTCTCTGCAGACGTTCATCAGGCTACCTCTAATCAGCACATGTTTAGTACAGCTTGTCAGGAGCTACAAAATGGTCCATCTGAGCACCAAGGTGCAGGTCATGTCCAACTTTTGATCTTGGCCAAGGCAATCAGAAAGTGCAAATAAAGGCTGCTTACAAAAGGAGGGGGCAATGAATAACCACACAGAGTGGATATAAATTCGTAGAATCATTAGGGATTGGAAGAGATCTTGAAAGATCATCCAGTCCAATCCCCCTGCCAGAGCAGGATCACCTAGACCAAGTCGCACAGAAACACATCCAGGCGGGTTTTAGATGTCTCCAGTGAAGAAGACTCCACAACCCCCCTGGGCAGCCTGTTCCAGTGCTGCTGTTTATTTAGGGTAAAAAGTTACGACATTGGAATTAGAGGGCCTGGGGTGGGGGGGGTTCCCTCTGTGTTTTCATCTGTACAGCTTGAAGGGTTGGAAAATATGTGCTGCACAAATGAAGCTTTTGCTTTTTAAACTGCAACATAAAGATGAGATAAAATTTACCCCTGCGAGTTGCCATGTAAATGAATCCAAGTCAAACAACACACAGGGAGCCACAAAGCGATGCAGCCCCCTCTGCTCTGCAGTACAGGCGTTCAGTTTGCATGTAGAAATCCCAGGAACTGGAAGATGCTGGGGCCGTTTCACATCTACATCTACACAACCTTCCCTCCTGCAGCAAATGATTTTTATTTTTTTTTGTGGGGGTTTTTGTGGGAGGGAAAAGAAGGTCGTCAAACCCATGTTAGACGATGGCACAAATTCCTCGGCTACCAAATGCAAGGGCCGAGCAGAACAAAGAGATTTGCATTCTAAGTGATGCAAAGCAGCCAGCAGTGTTTTAATGTTGTGTTTGCTCTGTGATGTCTTCATCAGGCGCTCAAAGGCAGCGGCTCTGGCAGCCGTGGGTCCCCGCGAGCCTGTCAAACTCCGTTTCCATGGTTTTCCTTCAGGCAGCACCATCGGCAGACAGCGCGGAAACAGACCCCTGCAACCTGTTTTGAACAGTGTCTCTGATGTAGGGCCCCAGAGCGGGCATCAAACTAGCAACAAGCAGCACGAAAATAACAATTTTGCTTTTCGCAGGTGTCAGAGCGGCAAACAAAAGGCTGTTTATAAAAGATGCAACATACCCTTTTTTGTTGGTGTTGGCAGTTTAAAGTCAGCCGGGCAGCCCTCTAGTTGAGGAGGTTTGGAGGGGTTGTTGCTCAGAGAGAGGAAGCTCATCTCAAAGAATTCAGCACGTCTCCTTCTTCATCCTAAATAGGGACTTCTCATCACCAAACTGAGCTATTAGCAGCATTTCATTTGCTCTGTTTGAATCAACGAGCAGTGCTGTTTTCTTCAATCATAGGGTTTTTCCAGACAAAGAAGGCACAAGGGCCTCTCTTTCATTTGAAGAGCACTTTTTCATTTAAATATGGACATCTGAGGTGTTTGACACCATATTTGAGCACTGATGCCGAGTATTCAAGAGCTGAGAAAGGTGAGTCCATGGCCTTTGCCACCGTGGCTGCCTGTGTGCAGTGATAGCATGGGAACAGCTCATGCTAGACGAGCCGAAGCCAGGAGAGCTGACAACCAGACTCAGCCAGACCCATGAATTTCAGAACAGCAGTGGTTAGGGAACTTCACCTTTTGGTCCCTCGTAATAATAATGATTTATTTCTGCTCCAGTGAAGGATGTGGAGTTTTATGCCCACACATGATATAAAGCTCATGGTTACCCTTGTGGTTATCATGACACCAGTGAGTGGGGCCAATGCAATTCCCTGAAGGAACAGTTTTCCATTAAAGAAAATCGATGGGTCAGATGCTGACCAAGTTACAAGAGAATCTGCTTTTTCCTACCAACTGTCTGACTTTATCACAGCTGCTTGGGGCAGTGCTGGGAGCCACCAGCCTCGTTGGCTCCCATTTTCCTTGCATCTGCCAAGCCACGGAGAAGCCAGAATAGGCTTTGGGACCATCAGATCGCAAGATGCCTTTTTTTTCCTGTAGTGGAAAAACTTGAGTGTACACTTGGTTTATGAGTCTTGTGGCTTCTATTCAGGAGCTTTAGATGGTCAGCTGGGAGCTTATGGAGCAAGAATTCCATGCTCATCAGGAGCTTCCACAGCAGGGATTCTTCCTTCGCACATCCGTATGTTGGAAGTCAATGAGCTGTGAGGACAGCAGTCCAAGATTTCTGGCTCTTCTGGAGCTCTGAGGTTCCAGTCTACTGTTCAGTTTACTAAAACAAAGCTACATCCTTGTCTTCCAGCTCCTGATTTCATGCTTCCCACTGCCTTGGACACGTGTTCTTGTTCTTTGTCTTGGAAAAGGTCAAAATGCTTGTGGTTTTGTTCCAAATTAATATGTGAGCCAATGGAAAAACCTTCCAAGCCTTGTGCAACCCGGAGATGCCTATTTTGGTGGATCTCAACCTGAAGCATGCTCTTCTGTGGTGTGGAACATCCCGTTGGCTAGTTCAGGTCAGCTCTCCCGGCCACACTCCCTCCCAGCTTCTTGTGCACCTGCACACTAGCAAATTGTGGGAAGCTGGAAAGTCCTTGAGTTCCTACCAACAGCTCAACCCATCAGTATATTATCAACATTTTTCTCACACCAGTTCCCACACTGAAGCCGAAACTCAACACTGTGAGAAGGAAAATCAGCTCTGTCGTGGACGAGACCGGTGCAGGTTATTATGGTTATTATTACTATTTGCTTTAACTGATCTATTAAATGAAAGCAGAGCATTTTTTACATGAATACTGTTTCTCTTTACAACACTGATTACCCCAGAACAAGGCCAGCTCTATCAGTATGGGGAAAAGCTTACCAACAGTTCCCAGCATTGCTAACTGTTGTGTACAAGGTTTCTCTGTCCCAGGAATAGATAAATTCCTTTTCCACTGATGAAAAGAAGACATTTGTTCTCAATGCATTACTGTACAGAGTAGAATTTGCTCTGACTGCCTCAAGAGCCAGCGTTAGAGCGAATGCTCAGTGAACAGTGGCCAACATGAAGGGACGGGGTGAAGGAGCTGCAGACTCTAGCAGAGATTTCTTTAGAGCAGAGGAACTGCTTGTGACTTTCGCTCGGTGTCTCATGATATAAAAAAAAATCCTCTGGTGGAAAATAACCCCCCTGTGTCTGTGTCACTGCTGGCCGTCGTAGCGCCTCGACTGTTTTTGTAATGAACACCTGTGTTTGCGGGGTGTTGCATAATCTCACAAACATGCAGCTTGTATCGGTTCCCAGTTTTGCAGCCAGGTGTGGGCCAGGGAGATCAACCAGGCAAGGCATAACTGACTCCTTTCAGGAATGGTCTGCAGTTTCCTGTCGGGAACAGGGACTAGTTGCTTTAAATCTCATCTTCTCTATATAGATGGGTTGTTATTTATGGGGAGGGAGCAGTTCTTAGAAGCTGCTAACCTTGAATTCTCTCCATTGCTTTGTGAACTCTGTTCTAGAACCAGGAGGTTTAGCTGTATGTATTGGTACTGGAATAAGATTGCTTTGTTCTGGTTTGGAATAAACTTCCCCAGGGTTGGACTTATCACCCACACAGGCAAGATTTGAGGGCTGCACTGACTGGTGTGGAGAAACAGGCAGCAGAGGGGCAGAGCATTACCTAGGCAGCTACTGCTTGCCCCAGCAGAGTGAAACAACGGTGGTGGTGGTGGGGGGAAACCCCAGTGCAGTTCCAGGGTGAGATCGTCATAGAATCAGAGAACATTAGGGATTGGAAGGGACTTTGAAAGATGATCATCTAGTCCAATCCCCCTGCCACAGCAGGATCACCTAGACCAAGTCGCACAGGAACATGGCCAGGCGGGTCTTAAACGTCTCTAGAGAAGGAGACACCGCAACCCCCCTGGGCAGCCCATTCCAGTGCTCTGTCACCCTCACTGGGAAGAAGTTCCTTCTCAGACTGATGTGGAACCTCCTGTGTTCCAGCTCACACCCACTGCCTCTTGTCCTACCACTAGATGCCACCGAGCAGAGCCTGGCTCCATCCTCCTGACACCAATGAGGTCACTCCTCAGCCTCCTTTTTTTCCAAGCTCAAGAGACCCAGCTCCCTCAGCCCCTCAGGGAGAATGTCCAGGCAGGACCCTTGAGCCCATCACCAGTTTGTTAATTAGCTGTAGGGTCTTGCTCCTGTGGGATTATTGCCATTCTCCTGCTTTGATTTAGCAGCGCTATCTCAGCACTAGCATCAGTAGTGTTCTATTTGCTGTTGTTACTTTCCCAGTCGTTTACAGTTCAAAACCAGTCTGCAGACTTACTCTCCTGGTAAGCAGGGCTTTATCATCTAAGAAGCCTGTCAGGTTTATATTATTCTTTGAAGTCATAGTTGGGGAAAAGGTGAAAAATAAACTCAAAAAGGACAAAGAAATTAGCACAGCGCAGTGTGCGCGAGGTACCCTGAGCAGAGAAAACACACAGGATGACACACGCGGGGTGAAATACAAGTGGGAAAAAGTAATTTCAGCACAGCATTTGCTTTGGCTGACTTCTCAGTCGCCAACATATTAATGGCTTTTCCCCTAGCAACTACAGAGCTTCCAACATGCAACTATTCTTTGGTCACAAAGACAAAAACAGGAGTTTGCCAGAACAGAGCTACCCCATTCTGGGCTGCTGACAACACTCCCAGACTGTCCATATGCTCAGCTGCACTCAGAAGTGGTAAAGCAACATTTTTGCTCCCGCTGGTGCCGGTGGTGTCCCTGTGGTTGTTATTGTTCCCATCCAGACCCTCTCCTCTTCCCCGTAGCTCCTGCCTGTTCTCTTTCAGGCTGTACCGATAGCAATGTCACAGCTCCTGAGTGCCGAGGAGAGAGAACAGATGTAGCTGTTGTCGCTTCCCTGTGAGCTGGTGGCATGGACTGTCTCATGTTGTTCCTAGAGATGGCTAGCGTGGGATGGCTGTGCAGTGGCTTAGCGTGAAAATTGTCATGGAGGGAGCAGGGATGCTCCCACGGCGCAGGTCTGAGCAGAGGTGGGTGACTGGCCCATGTCTGGCAGGGAGGAACAGGACTGGCCAAATCTAGGGCTGTGGGGGCTATGAGTAATCTCTTCTGATGGGTTTTGTGTGTAAGCAGTGGGATGGCAAATGGGAAGTGAGGTGGCAAAGGACTAGTGTGCGTTCTACTGTTCTCAGTTCCTCCCCATCAGGAATTCAAGGGTCTGAAGTGTTTGGTAGAGCCTCACTAAAATATTCCATCTCTCACAGTGAGCCCCATGGGATTTGGATTCTCTGCACAGATGTTAGGTAGTGCATGGGTGTTAGGTAGAACATCCCAAGCACTCCCTACGAAGACTGTATTCTTCACAGTGTGGATCATGATCAGCTTAAGCCTACGCTGCATTTTAAAGCGTTGATCCCATTTACCCCAGCCAGATCCTTCCATACTGCGCAAGTCCAGCCACATTCTCATCATGGAATGGGCCACATGGCTGAAGAAATGCTGGTCATACACAGAGTGAGCAGAGAGGTTACAGTGGTGGCAACCTGTTGTTCTGCCTGCTGATGCTGACTGAAACTGCACCCTAGATGGGCATCATTGACTTCCCTTGTTTAACTCTGCATTGGGCAACCCGATGTCTTACAGCCCCCAGTGGAAGTCTTTGCTCTTTACTGACATGGGGGTTCCTAATGCAGTGGACCTGCTCAGCAGAACACTACACCAAACTATCCAGTTCTTCCTTCCGCCAAGAGCATTAGAAAGAGAAATTAATTGTTTTGATTGCTTTCCACGGCTAGGCTGTGGCCAGAGTAGACAAGACACTTAGCTTGTTTCCACTAGTAAATTTCTCGTCTTCCCAAACCCACTCTTATCACAGCCGACTGTGCTTCCAGCCGAGGACACGCAGTGCTCCCTGCCGTCTTTGGGGTAAGGCTTTCTGCCTTTATCGGCACGCTCACTGCCGAGGCAGATAAGGGACTTTATTCTCTATATTATCGCTATTTTTCTCTTTCCTTGGAGCCAGTCTGACTTTAAAAAGAGGGGTACATATTCAAGCTTGTTTTGCAGACTTAATGTGAGGACCTGGCTTTTTAAAAAAATATTTATACTAGCTAAAATAATCAGCCCAAAGAGGCTGAAAAACAGCTTCTTGGGCTAAAACCTTGCCTTTTGCTCATATTCGCTTGCTCTGTTCATTATTCCGCGCTAGACTCTTCCGTCCCCTGACTGCATGTTACCACCTTCAGTGAACAGCTGTGTCATTGCTAAAGGGTGTTAATCTTCCCCTATCCAACACCTTAGTGACAGCTAAAGTCAGGGAGGCCCCCAGTGCTTTCAGACTTGGGCGACTCCTCCAAACATTCCTTTTTCTACCTTCCATCTTCATTTCGCACCAATTCCGCCATCGTCTGACCTGGAGCAGCAGCCACAGCCTAGCACAGCCCCTCCTGAGCTGCTGCAGCCGCATTTGAAATGTTCAGCCTCTGTCAATCCCAGCGATTAGAACCAGGAGAATATTCGCTAGCAATGTCAAGGGACACGAAGGCACAGCTGATCAATAAGCACAACACCTATGGCACACCAGAGCCCAGAATAGAAACCGCTCTGGCAGGTGGGACAGCTGGCTTGAATTTTTATGTCGTGGCTGTGAAAGGCACCGTGGCTTTCAGCGAGACGAGAGCAGCGCTGACAGTGACAGATCCCCCGTTACATTGTGCCACTGAACACCAGGAGCCACTTCAGCAGATACAGATCGTTTTTTCCTGAGAGTTTTGTAATGGGCTGGAATTAGTCTAGAATGTTCATTTTCCTGAATTCCCTTTGCCTGCCAGCGTGCTGAACTGCCCTGCCGTTTGCAGGGTCACCTTGACTTTTGGGAGGTCTGGAGAGTTGCCCTGACTCTAGAAAGATCCAAATTTGTGTGCCGAGCTGATGGCCTGTATGGGTCTGCCTTACCACAGCCAGCGCAGCAGTGGGCACCCCGGCTGGCAGTTCTGCCATCCCTCATGAATGCTGCGTCCAAGGGGATCTTTTCCACACACGGCCTGGGTCAAGGTGTGAGCAACAGGAAGCACCTTCTGTAGTCTTGATGGTTAAATAAGAGCAGACCTTCAGTTTATCCCACACAGCCCAGAGGTGCTGAAGTTGGAAACACACTGCTTTTTCCTCTGAAGTCCTTGACAAGAGATGGAAAGCTCTGAGCTCACTTCAGGCTGGTGTTGCTTTGTAGAGGTCTCCTATGGGTGATGATACAAGAAACCTCAAGCAGTGGTTCCTAGCAGGACTCATTAAGCAGTTAATCAACACCAGCCTCTTGGAGTTACTGTAGCACAG
Organism: Phoeniculus purpureus; assembly: GCA_028565055.1. Lineage (NCBI taxonomy): Eukaryota > Metazoa > Chordata > Aves > Bucerotiformes > Phoeniculidae > Phoeniculus > Phoeniculus purpureus. Next base: position 14,930,216 of record JAOXOE010000705.1, on the reverse strand, counting down.
CAGTGGCCACCAGAAGCGGGACCTGGACAGCCCAGTGCTGATACAACCCTAGTTTCCCACCCAGCCTAAGCACTTTTGACAGCCAAAAGCATTTACCAGTGGAGAGCTGGGCAGATCAAGACGGACCCAGTTCTCTAGTTTGGATTAGGGGGTATATCCAGAAAAAGGAGACCAATGAGGTCATAAAAGAAACTTAAGTTATTTTATGAAGTGATTTACTGATCCCACCTCCTCAGTAGGCATCTCAAAGTGACATACGGGTTTGAGGACAGAACTGAGAACTGGGAGTATGGGGGCTTTTACACGGCTGGAACGGATCTGATTTTACTCCCAGGATAATTGGAATTATCTAATTGATTTGATTATTAAATTTCTGAGACCAGTCAAACCTGGGGCAATACTGACAAGCCATCCATGCCCAGAATGACTTCACCCAACAGCTACTGTACCAAGTATTCACTCGGCGATGAGTCTTACCCTAACCTGAAGGTAGATGCGCTGGCTACGATGTCAGTTGACTTCAAACTGACTCACAGTTACTGTGTTCCACCTCAGACACACCTTCCATGGGGCTGCGATTCTGAACACCCTGCTGCATCCTCAAAGCCATAAGCAGATTTCTGGGCATGAACTGGGCCAATGGCATGTGCAGACAGGCTTGGCCAGATGCAGCTATTAGAAGAACCAGGCTAATGCAGAGAGTCATTAATGAAAGAAACGCAGACCCCCAGGGGAACGTGACCATCAGGTTACTTGGCCACCAGCTGATTCCTTATCAATAAGTGATGTAGCAGAAGGCAGAGCTGTATCACACATGCTGAGAGGCTGCCGTCACATGGAGAAGCACGGCGCTTGGGGTAACAACCCAGTCTCGATATCTGGAGCCGCCATCAAAGCAGAACATGCCAGACACTCACTCCTCTTTTTTTGTGCCTTTTTTTCCGTGGTTCTGCTTTTCACACAACAGATGAATAACCTGCTCGGCTCAACAGCCTTAGCTGGCTCCCACTGTCAGCCCCGGGGAGCTGAGCTGGCTGATCAGGGCTTCACCGCTGGCTGCCTGGGTGTGCTCTCCTCACGACAGTTGGACACAGACACAAAATACAAGCGAGGCTTTGGCCCACCTCACAAGAAGGAAAACCATCACAATCTGGCTGATATTTGATCTAACAGGAAAACGAAAGAAAAAAGCACCCAGCCCAGTAATCAGTTTGCTTCGGGATGTCGGCTTTGTGCGCTCTGACCAGACTGTGCCCGGAGCTCACAGGCAGACAGCGGAGAGGACTCTGAATATTATTTAAAGGATCGCTAAGGTCACGGTGGCCAGAGCCTCTCGGGTCTGAGTTAATCTCTTTGGCAGAGGAGCCTGCTGTGGCTCAGCTCGCAGGTCCATTCGTGTAGAGCAATGCCATCCAGTGGTTGCTCAGATTCATCACAAAGCCAATGGTTCCTTCCTGAGAGACCCTGCAGGAGCCAGAATGTTTCTGCTGTTGTTCCCAGCCAAGGCTGTTCTCAGATACTGACAGACGGTGACAGTGGCCAGCTTGATCGCTTCCAGCTTCTTCTGCTCTTTGCCTGTAAACCCCAGGTATGGTTTAAGTAGCAGCCACTTGAAAACGGTTAACAGATCCTTTGGGGGAAGTAATAGTTTATGTCTGCAGCATCATCAGGCCTGGATTTTGGCGTGAGGAGCTGTTACATGGAGCACATGGAAAATTATGCTGATTTTGCAGATAAAAATGCAGTCTGTGAAAGAAATTTGCTCTGGCCATAACCCAGGAGTTACTGGGGTCACTCAGGACATTTTTTCTTGAGGGTGATGCCCAAGGGAAAGGATGGACAAGGGCTGGACTGCGCAGACTCTTTCTCCATTAGCATCACACATTTTAAAGAACTCCAGTATTGATGGCTACCCAAGGGCTGGACATTTGGGTCCTTAAACTGGCCTGGCCACAACCCCTTTGTTGCCTTCTCCCAAAGACCCACTGCTGCATGGTGGCACAGGGCGATGAGCTGCAGAATCTAGAATTATAGAATCATTAGGGATTGGAAGGGACCTCCAAAGACCATCTAGTCCAATCCCCCTGCCACAGCAGGATCACCTAAATCAAGTTGCACAAGAACACATCCAGGCAAGTTTTAAACATCTCCAGAGAAGGAGCCTCCACGACCCCCCTGGGCAGCCTGTCCCAGTGCTCTGTCACCCTCACTGTGAAGAAGTTCCTTCTGATACTTATCATGTTCCTCCCATGTTCCAGCCCACACCCATTGCCCTTCATCCTATCACCAGATGACATTGAGCAGAGCCTGGCTCCATCCTCCTGACACCCACCCCTCAAATACTAAACCAAGATGTCAGAATTCTTTGCCTGTTGCTGTCCCCAGGTATTGTGGTTTGAAAATTAGTAGTATTTTCAGAATTACAGGTTTGTGCATTTATGAAGGAAAGAAAACGTCCTGTTGCTTTAAGAGGCTTCTCTTCCCCTGAACTGCCCCAGGGGAAGTGACCTGTCCCAAAGGCCCGTGGTCAGGACAGTGTAAAAGACCAGGGAGCGAGGTCCTCCTGCCCTCTTTTCCCGCTGCACAGGCAGCCCGGGCTCGGGGCTTTCAGCCTCCTGTTTCTCCTCCCCGCCCCCACCCTCCAACCCAACCCTTGCTAGGGGTGGGGGGGGGAGGGCGGGTAGCGAAGGGGCCTCGCCGGATCCGCTCCTGTAACCGGCAGCTAGCCGGGGCGAGAGCTAGCCG
>JAOXOE010000705.1:14910268-14927371 GCA_028565055.1 Phoeniculus purpureus | reverse complement strand
TTTTCTGTACATAGTTTAAGAGTTAATAAACTTTTCCTCTTTCAGTTTCCTAAGCAATCCATTGTCTGGCAAATTTACCCGAGATCTCACTGAGACCTGACCGCTTTGGTTTCCTTTCCCCTTAAAACCTGGGAGCAAAGCAGTTTCTTAGTTTCAACCCATTACTCCAGGTCAGAGGTAATCGTACAGCCGCAGATGTGGGTGATGCATCACACGAGACACCACTGATGTATCAGATGTGGCTGATCCATACTGAAGGGTCTCACCAAAGGGCAGCCCTTTGCAGCTGGGTGGATGTACCAAGCGGGTGGGACCCTCCTTTACACCCAGGCCCTTCCCCGCTGGGGTCAAGCCGGCAGCCAGGGCTGCTCCTGCTGCCGCTGCTGCTTGGTGGTACAAATTCCAATCAGGCGCGACAAAGCCCACCGGGTGCTGCTGCCAACAGGTGTCTCATTAAACATCTCTCAACCTTAGAGGCATTCGCATTGACAAGAACCAAACTCACACTCAATCACAGCTTAATCACAGCCAAACTCGATTAACAAGTCATACTAATTACCAACTTCTAACAATTTCTCAGGTTCAGAGGCAAAATATCCTTTCTTTATAGATGAGAAAAAAAGACTTGCGATACTCCAGCTCTGGCCGTAATTAGGGCCTTTTAACCGAAACAAAACTAAACCAAAAATCCAGACGGCTCCCTTTGTGATAACGGTCCTGAAAGTACAGTTGTATGATGAGATGTTTTGTTTGTTTTAATTTTGTATCTGCTGTGTTGCCCACAAGGGTCCAATTATCTTGTTACAGATGCTTCTATCAGCTTTATCCACTTGTCCTTTTTTAATTTATTTTTTTTTAAGAGGGGTAACTTGTAGCACAGATTGCTGGCCTGCAGGCATCCAGAGATCAACAACCAGCGTTCTGTGATAGCAAGCCCCCTGTGAACCAGGCAGCCCTTACCCACAGCATCCATAATGCAGAGGGCAAGAGGAACAGAGGGGAGGGAGGAGCTTGCACTGGATTTTGGATTATCGGGGAATGATCTGGTGTGTTCAGAAGTGGCCTGAAGATGGCAATTCTGCCATGGCTAAGAATAACTGACAAGGTTCGCTGGCTCCACCTTGGAAATTAAAATGCAAGCTTTATTTTTGATAGTGTGAAGCTCCGCTTTTCAACAAAACAGAGGTGGTTTTGAGCTGTCTGCGTCACTACTTACTACTGTCCAGCCCACGTGCGACTCTGTGTTAACCTGGCTGTGTTCTGCACTGTGTGGCTGCACCGAGTGCCTGGGCACTGGAGCACTCACTCACGTAATCAATACACTTACAAAGGGACCATATAAACAACACGAAGAATCTGCTTTCAGCTGACAGTAGGGGTACGGCAGCTAGGGCTAATGCTAGTCCTTAACTCATGCTGCTGCTGGAGAGATACAATAACCTACACAACAGACTCAGTTAAGGACTAACATAAGATTTCCTAGTCTTGCCCGAGTGCTGTGGTTTGAGAGGGAAAGACTCCACCGAGTACCTGCAGTGCAAAACCCAGGAGTGAGTTGCTTACCTGCTCGCAGGTTTAGTCGCTGTCTGCTTTTCGTCTCTTTAATTTTACAAGGAAATTAACATTTCTTCTGGAAGATTATAAAGACGCAGCTCAGGAGAGACTCACAACTCGAGGCTTAGTATCAGCAATTAATTTTACCTCCATTTCAGGCAGCGAAGCGTGGCAGGATGAACACAGGATACCTGAAGCTCCTGGGAGGAGAAGGCTGCATTTCCTGGGGTAGGGCTGTGTGATGTGGGATCCTCTTTTGTCTCTCTGTGAAGGTTATGTGATGTGGCAGCTCTGTGGAGCTGGAGGCACCCAAAAGCAGCTGCAGGCTGGCACCAGAGAGGGGCAAACCCACCCACCTTTGCTTCCCCTGACACAGTGCCAGCTTCCATCCTTTGCTTTCCTGCACTGCTGAAGGCCATGAAGAGGGACACAATGACTTAATGTGTAATGGGGAGAATCCTCCAAATGTCAGTGTTACCTGGCAATAGCAGAAGGCTTGGGTGTAAGGTTTGCTGTAGAAGGCTGTGTCATGCAAGGCTACAACCCTCTTGTCCTGACGCTGCCGTCCTCCTCTGTCCTGAGGCTGACTGGGTACGATGCCAGAAGACGGAGCACAGGAGACCACAGATCAGCCCATCGTACAAAGCATAATGCAAAGCAAACAAAGCCTTTTCTGCAGCATTCAGCATGAAGATGGATCAGGCGTTTCCTTGCCTGCCATTGTCCCGCATGAGCTGGCAGCAGCCTCCCAAATGCAGTTCAGCAAGGAGATAGTACCAGACAGGGACAGGTAACAGACAGTTCAGTGAGCAACGGGGAGATCCTGGACGTGCCAACAGCACAGCAGCAAGTCCTTCATCATTCCTGCAGCAGCAGCAGGAGGTGGCACCTCTAACATGGGCATTCTTGTTGCTGTCACCCTGAGTAGATGTGCTTGGAGTGCCACTGACAAGCAGCATCTCTCATGCCAGCGAAGGTGAGTTTCTGAGGCTGTGGAACAAGAAGTAAAGGGTTGGGGTTTTTTTTGTGAAAATGCTTGTTTTCAGTGTAAGGATCACTCCGGCTTGAGTAGCGGGAAATGTAATGAAAAGTCTTTTTACAGAGCTGTGGCAAGGCAGGACAGGAGATGAGACATCCACGTGCTGTGGAGTAACCACGAGAACACTCTGCAGTGATTCATCAGGAGTAAATGGGAGATTTTTGTCTAGCCACAGTATCACTCCTCTTCATAAAAGGCTACTTCAGACCAGAGCAGAGCAGTCTTTTTCCTGAGTTTTTCTAGATAAGATTTGGAAGAAGGGGGTAGCAGGTGCTGACACAGGCTCCAGAGGTTTGTCCTGGCTCCTCTCCTCCTTCAGTGCACAAACCCATGGCCAAAGTGCTCTGGCTCCGTGTGCATGATCAGGAACAACCCTTTCTTGTGCTGAGCTTTCCTCGGGTGTGTGAATGTCTTCATTCTTCATGGCTTTTCTACTGTTCCTGCAGTTAAAAAAAATAAGAAAGAAATAAATTAAAACAATTGAAGCTTTACTGCGCTGTGGAGCTGTCGCTTCTGATCAGAAACTGAAACCCCGCTTCATGTTCCTCCAGTGTGGAAATCTGTCAGGTAAATAGAAATCACCTCGTAAAAGCCCTTAAACAGCTCTGGTTTATATTTTAATTGAGGAACAGAACATTTTAAGCACTTTTATTGGGTGGCGCCTGCTGAATGACAGATGTCCGTGACGGAGTAATGCTGAGCACGCCTTCATAAAACAGGGCAATTCCTCGCTTAAAACGTTTACAATTAAAGGCTTGATTGAATAACAATGAGTTCTGTGCATGGAGCTCATTTCTGCACTTGCTTGTGCACCTGAAGCAGGCTGTGATCACTTGGTAGGTTGGATACGAGGTGCCAGTTGCTTTGTTCAATGACCGAATAGTGCTCACGGGCACAGCTGGAACTGGGCCTTTGATTTTTCACCGAGACACAGATAAGGTTCACTACTGCGCTGCTGGACGTGTTAACACCCTCCCTTCAGCTGGGAGGCTAGGGTTTTCCTTTCTTTTTTAGCCTGCATGCTAGTACCTCTCCCAATTTGTCGAGATTTGAAAACAAACACTAATCCTCAGCAGCTCAGAAAGTCTTAACTAGCTTCTGTTGTATGTTCCTATCCTATCTAGCTCCTGTGACCTCTGTTACTGTAAAACCCAAGAACATCACCTCTGCTTGTGCACCGATCCTCACGGTAGCTGAAGGAAGTTAGGCTGCCGTGAACATTACGTTTCTCCTGCTAAATATGGGGGGACGGAAGCACTGAGAGGTCCAGTGACTCACAGGATCACAGAATAATCCTGGTTGGAAAGGACCTCCCACATCACCGAGTCCAACCCTACCCACAGCAACAAAACCCCTAAATGCCCGAGTCCCTAAATACACGATTGATTGGCAAACACCAACTAACCCCTTCTATGCCGGCCACTACAGCAGGGTGTAGACTTGTTCTATAAAACCCCCAGGATCTCAATGTCTTTCCTACAGTGAGGGGCCCAGAACTGAACACAGTGCTTGAGGTGAGGCCACACAAGAGCTGAGTACAAGGGCACAGTAACTTCCCTTCTCCTGCTGACCACACGGTTCCTGATAGCAGCCAAGATTCACCCAAAGGTGTTGTGTGAGAAGGGGTCCCAGTGCTCCACACACACCATCAGTTTCGGATGGTATTTAAAACTGAGCCTCGTGAATGTAGAAACAGGCTTAAAGAAAGCAGCAAACACCCAACAGCAAAGCAGATGATGTGGCACCAACCACAACCTCCTGCTCAAGCCAGCTAAGAGACTCAAGTGAGAAAGGATTTTGAGTTTCATCCCCACTGAACTGCAAAAGCCCCTGTCTAAACTGACATCACTGCAAATCCGTGAAGGCGCAGAAAATCCTCTGGGCGAGAACCCGAACTTCGAAACCCAGCCTCACTTTTCTCCCAAAAAAACCCCATCTCTAGATGAAGCCACAAAGTAGATCTCTTGCCACAGCAGAAGGAACATGTGTCATGGGAACAGCAGAGGCAAAATGTGTCATGGGAAAATCTTGACGGATTCAGCCCGGGATGAGAATGTGCAAATTGATGCAAAATTAAATGCAACCGAATGAGATAACACATATCCCAGCGATGAAGAAAACTCACAGCGTACTCACAAAAAAGATGGAGTTTCAATCCAAGGAAGGGGGTGCTGAGGATGTCTAAGCAGTCCCCAGGGACTTACATTCGGCAGAAATAGAAGGTTTCCCCAAAAAGGAGTTGGGCAAGTGCTGCAGAATTGAGACAAGGAGTAACTGAAGGGGAAGGGTCAGTTACAGAAGTAAAAGGAGGATGTGTCTAACCCACAACAACCCCAGCAGTGTTCGTGTGTGACTTGGTCTAGGTGATCCTGCTGTGGCAGGGGGATTGGACTAGATGATCTTTGGATGTCCCTTCCAATCCCTAATGTTCTGTGAGTCTGTGAATTGCTACTAGAAAGTCACCTTGTAGTTCACTTCTGGGACACTGGCAGAGTGATTTTCAAGAGTTGCTGGTCTCCAGCTCCAAAGTAGCTTTATTTAAGTCCAGGGGAAACAAAACTGTGCTGATCTTATTTATGACATCTCTGAAGCTGTGGGAACAGTCTCTGGTTGTTATAAGGCAAGGGAGTGTAATTCAGAGCCAGTACAAATACATGAAGGGGTTCGATATTTAATTAAACATAATCTTCCTTGTGGCGTGAGTGACTGAGCTCTTCCAGGCTGAAAGTGCTGGATTTTTATTGCAGGATCCGCCAGCAAGCGACAACACAAAACCTTTCCAGGGCTTTGCTGGCCCTGTCACCTGCCTTCACTGTGGTGGCACTGGCTGCCCTGCCACCGACAAGAGAACATTTTGGGAGCTAATAACTTCCTACTTTTACATGACAAATCCATCTCTCGGGGTTGTCAGATCACTCTGACACGTCTCCCTGGCGCCAGCAAACTACCGACACCGTCCCCATGCTGCTGGGGTGAGGAACCCACGTCGCTGTGCTGGCTCACAACAGCACATGCTGCCCCCCTCTGCCCTTAGAAGCAAATGGACATTTCCAGCTACTTACAAAAAACACCACAGGGTGGAAAAAGTCATGTTGGGGGGCTGTTATTCTCTATAGAAAACAGGTGCCCTGGTCCTGCACCCACGGCTGAGCTCAGAACAAGTAAAAGATTTAGGCTGGGAGCGTGTGCTGGGGGAGGCGATGAGGATCTGGCTGGCAGACCTGCTGCTGTAAAGGGTCAAGACAATCTCATATAGGGCAAAACTCTGTTAGTTTTGTTCTGTTTTGTTTGTGGTTCTTGGGTTTTTTTAAAAATGAAATGAAACGAGGCATTGGCTTTCTTTGTGGAAATGATATTCTGCTATGTGCGAACAATGAGAACGAGTCAGTGTACAGGGAAGGAGACTTACAGAAACAGTGAGGTCTGCAGCTGCAGGTTTTACATCTGTAAGGTGACTTCTACCAGCACAGAGCGGCTACTTCACAAAGCTTTCCCTTGTGTTGGTCACCATCCGTAGCTGCTACCTAACCGACAGTAATAATGAAACAATCTAGTAGGGAAGTGGTAATGACTAAACTGGATTGATGCTGCTCTGGAGAAGCTACAGGGGCTTTCTGATGATAGATCTAGTCACCACATGCCCCTTCGGTGGGACATGTTCTTTCAGCCTTGATGGTGGGCTGGGAGGTGTCCTCTGCCGTGCCAACACAACAGCCTCAGCTGAGGCATCAGCTTTCCTTGGAGGTGCCCCGCTGAGTGCAATGAGGATTTTCAGGAAGATGCAGCCAGGGCTCAAGTCAAAGCACTGCAGCATCCAAGTGAATCTTTCCAGGACGCAGCTTGCAGGTTTCTTCGAGAACAGCAAAATGAGCCCTTGTGCTGCATTCCCCAGGCTTTCTCCTAGACGTCTACCAGTTACACCCTTCCTTCCCGCCTGCAATTAGCACTTACAGTGTTGCAAAGAGAGATGAGATTTGCTCTCTGCCGTCCTCCTTCAGAAATCTCTCACACCTTCCCCACTGGGTGGGAACATGCGCTGTGGGGTAGGAAATATTCTCGTAGTGGAATTACATTTGCAGCAATCCTACCCCCCGCCTCCTGCTTCCTTCTGACTATTAGACTCCGCTGCTCATCGAGGTACAGGAGCACGTGAGCACAAATGCTCAAACACAGCGTTTGGTCCAGCACAGCCCCAGATCTCCATGACCCATTTCATCTCCCCCTAGAACCACACACGCACAAACGGCACCAGTATGTGTCATGCAGCGTAACTGGAGCTGGGTAAGTGCCCAGAATTCTGGTGGAAGAGTGGGGTGAGAAGTGGGACTGAATGACCGTTGACCTTAATTAAAGGAGATAAAAACGTTGAAACGTGATTCCTAAGAAAACCAAGGGAAGGCCTCTATTGTCGAGTGTTTCCACACGGATGCTGCCGAGACGAGGTCAAGTGCTTTCTATATACTTTAAGTAAACAGCAGATTGTGAGTTCAGAGTCTGGACTGGATTTGAGCAGCCTCTGTGTTCTGCAAGATCATAATCGAGCCTTAGGTGCTTAAGATCTGATATTCACCAACATTATTACTAGAGAGCTGCCAGGAAACACACCGGCAATTAAGAGGTTGCTAGTGTTAACCACACTAGTGCCATCGACATCGAGCCCCACACTAGCACCATTTTGGGCTCCTGCTATAAAAGAGCAGCAATGATGGACCAAACTGGAGTCTCTGCTGTTAGTAGCTTGTTAATGATAAAGACATGGCTCCTCACACCTTCACTGGCATAGAAATCCACATGTAAGCTGGCAAAATTAAATTGGGGTTTGTGTCAGGAATAGGGGGCTCCAAATGAGGGAGTTTTATTTACAGAACAAATGTTAGGCCTAAGATTCTGCTCTCCATCTCTGCAGCTAGCTGGACCGAAGGTTAAGACGACTGAATGGGATGGATTTGCTCCAAAACCAGCTCCATTTCTCTACCTGAAAGCAGGACAACAGCGAAATCAGAAATCACAGCCGCCTTTCACATCTGTCATTGCCAGCAATCCCTGGGTGATCAGGTAGTGGCGCTCGTCTCTGGTGCTCAGCACCTTGCGCTGGAGAGACGGTGCCCTTATTGAAGGTCTTGCTTACAGGCAGGGAAACTGAGTCAAAGAGCAGTGATCCAAGCGCACAGAACTCAGTGACAGGCCACACAGAGCCCCCAAGGGGACCCAGCAGACCTAGTAACTTCTCCAGCTATTACAAGCGGGAGGAAGGGCAGAAGTGCTTTTAGGGGCATAATGGGAACCAGATGAATTCACTGGAAAGCTTCCCATCTGGTCAGTGAGGACCTGACTTGAAATAATCGGGACCCAAATTATTTAAGGTGTATTGCTGGGAGGAGGGAATGAGACATGAAACTTGGGAATCTCAGTCCCAAAGACTTTTTGTAAAGCAAAAAAAAATCCCTTTCCCTGTCTGCATCTGCCTGAGAAAAGTAAAAAGAAAGTGCAGGTGAGTTGTGACTTCTTTCCTGCTAGAACTGTGGCTTTGAGATCTCCTTCCTTGATTAAAGTGGGGAATGAATTGTACAAGCCATTAATTATTACTGACCTACCAAAGTAGTGAAGGAGCCAAACAAAAGTCCCCTGCCACCGCGACCGGATTCTGGGAAAGACACAGACCTGGGAGCCTCCAGCCTATTTGGGTTTCCATCTTTGTGTGTCTGAACGGCGAGGTCTCCAAACCTTGCGCGCACCCGCAGTACGTGATGTCTGTAGGTGCAGATCAAGAGATGTGAACTTGATCTACAGAGCCAGCCAAAAGCAGCTCCCGGTTCCTTTAACACGTGACCAGTCCCAATTATGGCTCCTTCCCCATGACATCAGTATGCGATGGAGGAGCTCACGATTTTTTTTCGCCAGAGGCAAAGGAATACATTATCCAGCAGTGAGGCACGGGGCAAGCGGATGCGTAACTCTGGGGTGATTTGGATTCCACGCTCGCACGGGGGTGTGAGCCAACCTCAGAAGTCATTTTCACTGATGCTGACACATAAGGCATCCCTCAGAGACCTGTCTATCAAACCGCAACATGCTATGCAGAAAAATTAGATTACTCATGCTACAATAAAGCAGAAGATGACAATGATAAAAAAGGAAAAAATAAAAAGGGACTTCAAACCAGAACAGCTATTTATTAAATGAATAAAAAAATCCTGACGACGGGAAAGTATCCCAGAGACTTGTTATTTATTTATTTATTTATTTTACCTCTTGCATCCCATTTCAAGGAGAGCCAGCTGGAAGGACCCTATTAATTCAGACAGTGCCTCTGGAAAAAACACCACTTCATCATGATTGTCACATTACCCTACTTGTGAAATATCATCTTAAATACTCCTTATGATTTTGCTGCTGGTCTTGCTGCAGTCAGCAGCAGGATTTCCTTTGGCTTTGGTGAGAGCAGGATCAGGCCCCTTATCCCTCTCTTCCTCGCTGTCTCTGAATTGCAAATGGGTTGTTCACGTGTCAGCTCGGTAACTAGGCAAAGTTCACTGCGCTCGGTTCAAAGCGTGCAGGATGAAGCTCAGGGCATTTCACTCGCGGTATTTGCCGAGTTCCTCAGGTCTACAGAAGTGTTAAAGTGGTTTAATACAAAATCCATAAGACAAACATTATGCAGCTACGTGCGAACCCCCGTCCAATAAAATCTATTTCTTTAGGAAAAACCCCGCCAAGCAGTAAAACACCCTTAGTAAAGAAAAGGCTACGTGAAGCTTAGTGAAATCCTGTAAAACAGAACGCCGAGCAGCATCAGGAAGGGCGATCTCAAACAAATGCGCAGAAGAACACACACAGCAGAGCTGGAAATGGATCTGGACGAGAGCCCAGGGTCGAACGTCTCAGCCAGCACCGTGGGACTGGTTGCACAACTGCAGATAAAGGAAAGGTTTCTTCGGCCAAAAGCTGATTTTTCTTCTCTAGTGCTAACAAACCTGTGCTGGGGCAACTGCAGTACCTGCTCCTTGAGTTTTTCCCTGGGAATGCTCCTGGGGGAGGCTAATGGAGATCTTAACTCCTCCTGCCCTGAGTCATCTCCTCACTGCTCTACTCTCAGCTGCAAATTCTATTTACCTATTGTTTCCGTTTTTAAGGAGCCAGTTGTATATTTGCTGATTGGTGAAGCAGCTCCAGCCATTTCCCGTGGGTTTTACTTTCCTGTCTTGAGTTTCTCTTCCAAATATTTCTTCCCAGAGGTAAGTTTTGGTTCCCGTCCAAACCAGAAGAGAGATTGTGGAGGCTCCTCTGGGGTCCTGCATCTTGCACAGCCTCTGAGGAGCTCATGGCTGGCTGACCAGAGCAAAGAACTGATGCAAGTTTGCCTTTCCCTGCTCATCCTCTGGCCGTGCACAAGGGTGAGTACCAGCCTGGTGGCACCCTCTGAGCCAGTCTAGGAGAAGTTTGATCTTTGCTTCTTAACACGGAGAAGGGGTTTCAGTGTGACCACACAGCGTGGAGTACAACGGAATTGCAGGTCTTTCCAAAATGATCAGGAGCAAATATGATCAGATCTGGTTCGTGATCTCATTACTGTCTAAAAGATTTGGCTGGCGTTTTTAAATGCCGTGACTTGTGTTCTTCACCTTAACACGGCCCTTGGTAGGGTAAACCCAGTAACTCTATTATTCTCCAGGGCAACTCAAAACAATCTGACTGGAGAATTTTCACAACTCCTTGTCCATAAGACAATATTAACCTGAATTAAGACAAGTTGACAGACTTTAAACCAGGCTGTAGAATGAGACCCAGCGAGAATAAATCAAATAACTTTGCCTAACTACAGAAAGTGTTTGCAGAGCCCTGTAAGGTTTCCATTTCCTAAAGCCACCTGCCATCTCAAATGCCCCTAATCAGTCACAGCTGCTGGATACCAACCTGCTAACCCTACGGCTCGGAGAGAAAATATTGCACTTTGTAAACTCATTCTTGGGTATTTCCTTAATTTTTCTTAAATGAAACTTTCATCCCTTATTTTCCACTTCAATGTAATGAGTTAAATCAGCTCTGACATTTCACCCTGCTAGCCCTCACAGTTCTGTTCAGCTGCTTTCCTACCTACTTCCTGAAAAGTCTCAAGACCTCAGGATTTTTTTGGGGGTGGGGTTTATTTTTTTAATTATTAGGGTATTTTTTTTCCCATTTACTCTCTCATGATTTCCCATACTGGTGTTGAGCACAATCCTATTAAATGAAGTGTTTTGACTGTTTTTCTAATCCATTGGCAATAGAAAACTCAGTGTTTTCTTGTTCTTACGTTTATCGTGACGATGAAGATGTACCAGGCACTGAGCTTTTATGAAGTACTGTGGGAACAAATTTTAACCCCCTAAAACTATTTCAAAAAGCCCCAGAGCAGTGAAAGCCCAGTCCTAAAGAAAGAAAGAGACGTTTTACAGGCGTTATCCAGCACCCACCGGAATCAAAGTTCAGAATTTGACAGATGAGGGAAGGTACCAGAACAGGCCCTGCTGCCAAGTGATGCTGTTGGTAGTGAGGCAGAGCAGGAGTTTGCTTTGGCTCTGGAAGGAGCCATTATTCCACTTTAGCTCGTGAAGACAGACTGGGAGTGGGAGTTGTAATGGAGGTAGGAAGCAGACTGGATTTTATTAGTCTTCCATCATCTTTAAGAGATCCCTAACCTGATCAGGTTTCAGCCTCTCCCTCCACTCTTGTGTCAACCTTTGGTTCTGTTTTTGCTGGAGGATAAGTTTCATTATATTAATAAGCAGCACAAGTGGTTCCAATTGTGGAAGAACCACTCTGAGCTGTCAGATATGATCAGAGGAGAAGTTTCAGCCTTTCTATGATCACAGCCTCTTCTTCTGGTGCCTCAACTCAGCACTTCCCCGGTGCACTTCACATTTTTAACAGCCGTGACAATAATAAGAGGTACGTTTACATTTCAGCGAGGGTAGGTTATTCTAAGGAACTTTATTCTCTGATCATGATAGTACATCAATGCTTGGAAACCAGACGCTAATGGGAATAATTGGGCTAACATCCAATCTGCTGGCTGGGGGACTGGATCTAGGCAGGCACTTAAATCAAACTGTGCGTCTTCAATCTCTCCTACTGCAGTCAAGTTTCAAACACAAACCTCTTTAATTATGTCACTAAACCAGTACATTTGCATTTCTTAACTTGCAGAGGTAGTGAGAAAATCTCACAGCAAAACACTCCAAGAGCTGAGAGTGTTGGATCCCTATTTTAGAGATCAATAGTGCTCAGTATTTGTCACCCACAGGAGGGACAGCGTTTTAGGTAGACAAAGTAATTGCAGAACCCCTGCAAAGGTGGAAGTACCCCCAGGTTAATTTTGCTGAGAGGAAAATGAAGCACAGACATTTTCCGATTCCTGTGAGTTCACCAAAGTGGCCAGTACTGAGGAGATGGTCTGACTCACAGCCCTGAGCTCCAACCACTATCAGGAAATGGGCATTCATGGGACAGGCAGGGAGCAGACCTCATGGGGCAGCCGCTGAAGCTTTGTGTGGGAGCAGGTCTCCACCAGCATCCACCCACTTGGTCTATGTGATCCTGCTCTGGCAGGGGCATTGGACTAGATGATCTTTCAAGGTCCCTTCCAATCCCTAATGCTCTGTGATTCTGTGTGAGGTTTGGGCTCATGGGTTTGCCACAAAATGACTGAGGATCGTGCTTTCTCCAGACTGGTTCCCCCACCGCCCTGGGACAAACTGTGTGATGTTTAGTTTTCAAATTCCACTCGCCCAGGACCAGTCACTGAAATGTCAACTGTAGGATGGAACAGAGGAAAAAAAAACTGAGGGGAGAAATGTAAAAGGAAATCTTTGTAGCCAGGACTACCTGACTCTCCCGCAGTAGGAGACACGGGAATAGCGTTTCATGTCGTGGAGATGTAGTTAAAATGCAGACTGCGTCTCCTTGTTCTCAGAATTTGAGAGGTGTGGTTTATGCATGTGGACAAGCCATCGTTCCTCCCTTTGATCTATCACTTGATGTAGAGGAAGGCTTTTATGTGTTAGTCCCATATAATGGATAATTTAGTCTGAAGCCATTATGAAAAGTATTACACTTTGGGTACATATGCTTCAATTATTCTTGAAAGTACATGGAAATATTTCACGGCGCTCACTGATATTTCAAGGAAAAAAAGCCCCAACAAACCCATTCCAAACAACCCCACAATTTTTGTTTGCCATCCAAACAAATTTGTTCTCCTAAGGCAAGTTTACACCTATTCTAAGAGAATTCTGCTGGTTGACGAAGTACTTTTTTAAGGTGGAATGTAAACAATGGATTTAAATGTTTAATAGGAAAAATGCCAGAGTCATCGTTCATTAAAATTACCAGTGGTTCGTACGGCTCTGTGGCTGCGTCTGTTTATTCCCTTTGTGGATAGAACTGCTTAACACAAAGGATAATAAATAGAGATGAATTCTCCTTGTTCAAGTGCACTTAGGGCTGAACTTTTAAATTAATCCTATCACCCTTTTACAAGCAGAGCTGGCCAAAGGAAGGTCTGAGTTGCCCATAAACCCGTGAATGGCCCATACAACATGAGTCACTTTGACACTGAGCAGGGCTGGAGGACCCCCTTCTGCCCTGGGAGGGCTTTGTAGGAAAGGTTTCTGTGAGAGGAGGGTGCTCTTCGCAGAATCACAGAACATTAGGGATTGGAAAGGACCTGAAAAGATCATCCAGTCCAATCCTCCTGCCACAGCAGGATCACCTAGGTCAAGTCGCACAGGAACATATCCAAGCAGCTTTCAAATGTCTCCAGAGAAGGAGACTCCACAACCTCCCTGGGCAGCCCATTCCAGTGCTTCATCACCCTCACTCTGAAGAAGTTCCTTGTTTGTTTTTTTCCCCTAACATGCTCCTACTGGACAGACCTTGGAGATGGCAACCGCTGGACACCAGTCAGAGGTGACTGGTGACGGCAGTGTCACTGGTGGCCTCCTACCGGTCACTGTGCCTCAGTTCCACTGTTTCTAAAGTAAGCATCCTCAGACACGGTATTAGTTTTACAATCAGGAAAATGAACTTAGCATTTAATAGGGTGTCTTCTATTTTCTTCTACTGAAGGCTGACTGTGGCCCCGTCTATGCTTGGCCCATGCCTGGGGCTGAACTACAGCTACTGCTCTGCCAGCCTGTAACTCCTCCCTAGTCAAGAAAGAGGATCAGGAAAAGGAGAAGAGACCCATGGGTTGAAGTGGAAATGGATTTAATGAAACAGCAAAACTAACACTGATGCCAGTATAAAGCAGGCAGAGTTATACTTGGCCCAGTGAATGTTTGACAGTTCTAGTAAATGGGAACAGTCCTCAAGAGCGGAAGGAAGAAGAGCAGAGTCAGGAGTCCAAGCAGAACATCCCCCCTCTCCTCAGCAAAGGTTCCCCTTTATACTGAGCATAATATTTAGGGTCTGGGATAAACCTGCAGCTGAGTCAGGGCAGCTGCCCGGGCTGACTCCAAACTACCAACAGCCTGTGATTGTGTCCCAGAAAAACCAGGAGAGACTCAACACAGTTAAAAGATCAACCACATTTCACACATCAAAGTCTTTGGTTGGGAGATGTTGCCCTGTTGAGACCTCTGAACTGATCACCTAAACGTGTAGTTGTTGGCATTGCTGATTTGAACAGTTCAACTAAAGGAGGCGACTGTTTAGCTTGGAGGCAGTTTGAGCTCTACAGACACCAGGAGACACTATAAAGAGATGTCTTGCTGGTCACTTCATCCCTCCTTTCATGACTAGCTCATTCATCTTCCACAGATGCTATCCAGCAAGAGGTGGGACCCCTGGAGCGACCAGTGTCTCCCTGAGCAATGTGGGTGGAAGCCACACCTGCAGATCCTGACTTCCAAAACCCAGTTCCCTGAAGGACATCGTAATAGCTGAACAGGTCCTTCTGCACCAGCCACCTGCACCTACCTACCAGCCAAACCCATATGAGGAGGAGCTAGTTCTGGAGCATGAGGAGGGGTTGGTTCTGCAGCACGAGGAGCAGGGTTCAACACAATTTATTAGTGCCCGCCTGACTTTATTCAGAGCACTGCACTGCACAAGCCCTTTCCCAAAAGACATGTGAACTGAGCCTCATCAGCGGTGCCCAGGCTCTGATCGCTGACCCAGCCTTTGCTGGAACCCTCTGCCGAACTAACCCGAGATGAAAGGCGTCAAATGACAGGATACAGAGTGCCAGAGCTGGCAGCAGAGGTTTCTTCTGCAGACATCTTGCTGGTTGTTTTAAGGTCTTCTGCCTCTAAGTGGCACCATGCTGAGTGATTGAACACTTGCTAGAATCTGTTCTACCTTTTATTGTAATGATTTCTTACCGAGCTCCCACTTTCCAAACTCTGAACTTTCAAGAGTACTGCCTCGATGTCAGAGCCCTTTCGTCAGAAACACCAGAGCCTTCTGGAGTGATGGTCCCCAGTACTACAAAATCCCTTTGGAAAGCCACAGCTCTTAAACCATCACTGGGGCAAGACTGAGCTTTAGTTTTCGTGGAAAGCTGTCATATCCCTGGGATCGGTGAAGAGAAGTAGTCAAAATAGAGCCAGGCAGAGCTTGTGGCAACCGGGCACCACTTGGTTTGTGGGTTTGTATTTGCTGAAAGTAATTTGGTCCAGACTGTCTTGTATGCAAATTCTGCTCAGAAAGCAGGAGACAATTTGGGAGGGGGACACAGGGTGTCCCAATGTGGATGGGTCCAATCTACACACAGAGACACACACTTCTGGAAGTCCTGAAACTGCTGAAGCAAGCTGTGCTCCTCCAAGGAGCCACTCCGCACAAGGAATGGTGTGGTTTTTACACCTGGAGGAAGCAGTCTGATCTGGGCTTATCGTGATAAAATATTCAGATATTCAACCATGTACCACGAAATCTGACTTCGCTTTACTATTTTATGATCCTCACACCTTTTGCAGAGTTGGAGGCTGTTTGCTCTGCTTAAAAATGCAGCAGGTTTCCCCGTCTCTACATAATCAAACTCCATAGCCCCAAATCCTACGGCTCACGACAACAACCAAGCCGCGTAGCCCAGGGAAATTATTGAGGCTTTAAGAGGACCAGAACAAAGTACACCAAGAGGAAAGTTTGTCTGTGTTTGAGGGAAGGTCGTCAGGCTGGTAATGTAGTACAGTGAGTAGTCAAGACGGGGAGATTTATGTGCTAATTCTGCGTATGATTTATTTAGATGAATTGCTCTGTATTGATATGTAAAAATCTAATAAATATAACTCCCCACACAAAGGGTTGCTCCAGTCCCAGTGTTACAGTGGACACTTTTGGCAGAAAGTCAGGATGTGCATTAAAAACACACTTTTTGAGAAGTCTAATAAATAAAAGCTCTGAAATACAGTTTCCTACCGAGAAAGGCATTTTAAATCATTTTGATAAAGAACTTAAATTAGGCCTTTTAAAGAGGGGGAAGCTAGGTCTCTGTAACTAATTATTTATAGGTATTTTGAATATAAGAGTCCAAGAAAGCTGGTCTCCATCCCCCATTCTCTGCCACAGTGAATGAGAAAGAAATAGCCATTTCCCCTTCCCCCTCAACCAAATTAAAAGCTTGAAGTGTTAGAAAGGGGAGGAGAAAACCAGAATTAAAAGAGGGAACAAGCACCTGAACGACGAACTCAAGAATTCCTAAAGAAAATCCTGCACATTTTCTATTGAAAGAAACAACAGGAGCAGAGGACAGGCTCCTTCAGTTGTCCTCTGCATCGCTCAAGAGAACTGGGCTGTCAAGTCACTGTAGTGACCCCAAAGAGGGAACACACTGCTATTTGTTAAACACCAGCAGGAATGTCTTCAGAAGTCAATAAACATCTAAATAGCCCAAGTCTTTCCGAACACTGAAGCAATTCAGGGACTGCACAGAGGTTGACATTGCTGCATCTAAGTCACTTAGGTGCCTGTGAATACGTTACCCCAAAAGCAGAGCTGACATTTCATATGTGCACAAACATCCACAGGCACTGCACTACGGCATTTACAGTCTGGGGACCTGTTACCACTCCCAGCAAAAACAGTGGGCTTGGAAAAGTGTTGCTGTGGGAGGGTCTGCAGCTCCACAGCAGCATTTGGCACCTCCTAGTACTGGACCTCACACCAAGCACAGCAGCTCAGGTCCAGTTCACAGGGCAGGAGGTTCTGCTTGGGAAGGCTGAGGAATGAGCAGCTGATGCTCAAAAGCAGAGTGTGTGTGCTGGAGAGATTTCTGCTGTTGTGGTTGTACCCATCAGGCTTCCCACTGGGGCTACTGAGTTACTAGTCTCTAATGGACATCCAGCATTTCCTTCCCCATTCTCAGCAGACTGCTGCACCGTCTGCCACCAGCACTCTGAGCAAATCATTCTGTGCTCCACCAGGAGTGACTGATTCTGTGACCTCAGTAACGTTGATAAATATGTGAAGGGTGGGTATCAGGAGGATGGAGCCAGGCTCTGCTCAGTGGCATCTAATGATAGGACAAG
>JAOXOE010000705.1:14886337-14906755 GCA_028565055.1 Phoeniculus purpureus | reverse complement strand
CAATGGGTGTGAGCTGGAACAGAGGAGGTTCCATACAAATATGAGAAGGAACTTCTTCCCAGTGAGGGTGACAGAGCCCTGGCAGGGGCTGCCCAGGGGATTTATCGGGTCTCCTTCCCTGGAGACGTTTCAAATCCACCTGATGTGTTTCCAGTGCGACTTGGTCTAGGGGATCCTGCTGTGGCAGGGGAATTGGACTGGGTGATCTTTCGAGGTCCCTTCCAACCCTTAATGACTCTGTGATTCTACGTTCCTCGACTCTATGGTATGTTGTGAGCACAGCAGCCACAGCAACAGGCACTGACTGTGATCAGACGTGCAGCTTACCCTTCTGCCCGTGACGGCTGCTGAACTTATCTCCAATTTCTGGCCGTCTCGTTTGCCTCAACAACATCTTGATCAAGAAAGCATCCTCTGCGTTTGAAGAAATCATCACCTTCTCAATGTAAGAATCCGTCGCCCCTTTGTACCTAGGACGTGAAGAGCAAAACGAATGGTTTTCTATCTAGGAACTCAAGGCAGTTTGCATTAGCCAGCAGGAGCAGGGGGGTGATGGTGCCCCTGTGCTCTGCACTCGTGGAATCACGCCTTGAGTACTGGGTCCAGGTTAGAGCATCACAGTACCAGAAGGACATTGAGGGGCTGGAGCGGGGCTAGAGAAGGGCAATGAGGCTGGGGAAAGGGCTTGAGAACAGCCCCTATGGAGAGCGGCTGGGGGAACTGGGGTTATTGAGTCTAGAGAAGAGGAGGCTGAGAGGAGACCTTCTTGCTCTCTACAGCTTCCTCAGAGGACGTTGTAGTGAGGCTGGTGCTGGGCTCTTCTCACAAACTCCTAATAATAGGATGAGGGGAAATGATCTCAAGTTGCATCAGGGGAGGTTTAGATTGGTCTTAGAAAGTTCTTTCTTGAGAGAGTGGTTGGGCACTGGATCAGGCTGCCTAGGAGGTGGTGGAGTCCCCATCCCTGGAGGTGTTTAGAAACCGAGTAGCTCTAGCACGTGAGGCCATGGTCTAGGGGTTAAGGAGCTGTTAGGCTGAGGACTGGACTTGATGATGCTGGAGGTCCTGGCCAGCCAGGATGATTCTACGGTCCTGCAGCTGAGTATTTTCTCAGATACCCTCCCTCCATGTGTCTTCCCCGAAGATAAAGCTGTGACACAACATACGTTACTGGCACATCTTTGTACTGTGGCTGCTGTGGCACGCTACTTCCTTCCAGAGGCATCTGGGTCACAGTTGGCATAGATTTGTTGACGAGGACTTGCTTATTTTCTACTTTTTCACCTAAAAAGAACGAGACAAAAAGCACCGTGGAAATACATCTGGGTCCTGATGTCAGAAATACATTTTAAGGTTTAAAAACAACCATAAGCTGGAAGATGAACTAGGAGGAACACCCCCAGGAAGGACATCATGTTACCTTGTTAAATATTGCCTAGTGAAGGGATTGTGTTGGGAGATCTGGACATTGTCTGAAAGGACACTGGAGAGATGTTGGTGCTGGGCTCTTCTCACAGGTCATTAGCGACAGAAACAGAGGGAAGGGCTTCAAGCTCCAACAGGGGAGGGTTAGACTGGACATCAGGAAGACATTCTTCCCAGAGAGAGAGTCCAGGTACTGGAATGGGCTGCTCAGGGTGGTGGTTGAGTCCCCATCCATGGATGAGTTTAAAAGACACTTAGATGTCGCATTAGGGTATCTGGTTTAGGGGTGACCTTGTAGAGTAGGGTTGACGGTTGGACTCGATGATCCCAGGGCTCTTTTCCAACCTGAATGATTCCGTGATGGAAGGTGCAGTCAGACATACCTGGAGAGCAGATCCCATCAGCATCTAAAATTTCATGGCGCCAGATAGGTTTACGGGTAGCTGCATCCAACATGGGACCCATCACTTTGTCAAACGTCTGGTTTGTGTAACGCTTCAGGGTGCACTTGGCGTTCTTGTAGACAAGACACCTTCCGAAACCTAAAACAAAACACAAGTTCATCTGCCTGGAGTTCAAAGAGTCTTTATAACACATTACCAGAACAAAACAAGAATGCTGAGCCACCTGCAGAGCCACAGAATAGATCTGTTTAGTTAGGTAGACGGTTAATTGTGCTGAATGCGCGGGACTGTGTTCATGGATAGCTAGGAGCTGACAATTCAAGTATCAGATCACACACGCTGCCTTTGTTTAGATCACAGAATCACAGAACGTCAGGGATCGGAAGGGACCTTGAAAGATCGTCCTGTGCAGTGCCTGGAAGGGGCTGCCCAGGGGGCTTGTGGAGTTTCCTTCTCTGGAGACGTTTAAAACCCACCTGGACGTGTTCCTGTGTGACTGGATCTAGGTGATCCTGCTGTGGCAGGGGGATTGGACTTTTGAGGTCCCTTACAATCCCGTAATGTTCTGTGATTCCTCACTTTAAATCTGACCTACAGACCACCTTCTTCACTGCAGGGCTCAGCGAGAAGTGCTAAAGCAAGGCCATCTCTGTACTGGCAGGACAGGTGGCACTTTGCTAAAGAAGGCAATTACATGCCTTAAAAAATTGAGAGAAGCACTTAAGATGTTAGCAGAGTGGGCTTACACCTACATCTGGGCTAGCTGTGTGGCCATAACTTCATGGGACACAAGCACACACCTTTCCTTGACTGGGACCAGTCACCTACCAAAGCCTTCTAGCGTCCTCCAAGACCCACTCCCATGTCAGAGGAGACTGTCCAGGCTTTCATATCTCTCTGACAGTTTGCAGTCCAATGTGTACACCACCAGAACTTGCAGACAATGTCCTCTAATGTCAGAAAGAGCAGAAGAGCCCAAACACTCAGTGCCTAGTGCCCAGATTTTATCTCTGAAACCAACACAGAAACATGTGGCCTGGTTTCCCAAAGAACTCAACAGCCTGAGGGCTTTGTTGAACACCTGCCTGCAAACACAAGAGTGAGAAGTGCTCAGTGCAGCTCCGAAAGTCAGGCCCAGGTTGGGGCTACCCAACAAACTGGCCATGAGCACCTCTGAGAAGGTTGTCCTGTATGGCCAAGTGAAAAAGAGAGGCTGGCTGCTCAACGAGAAAAGGCACCAGGTGCAACTGCAGACAATGGGATTTTGCCCTCCGCAGGTTTTGGATTCCCCCCTCCCCATGCCACCGAAATGAAAGATTCCTGGACAGTCCAAAAGCCCCTCAAAGTAACAATAAAAAAAGAAGTGGAAATTTGAATTTATATTGAAACCTAAGCATTAAAATATTACAAAAACATTTGTTGCTGTCATAAAAACTTAAACTCAGGCTTCTGACATTTTCAACTTAATAACCAAACCCATCAGCCATAATGATTTCTCCATCTGATTCAGCATTAATATTCAGGCAAATGCCAGGGGCTGTCACTTCCCATATTAAAGCAATCCACATTTGTTTGCATCCAGAACACCTACGGATGTTGTTTCCTGATGAGCAAACGGTCATTGTTAGGCTGCAATGCAAGAAAGGAACGAAGAAGGAGAAGACAGCTGAATGTCTTTGGAGAAAACATCAAGACGCATTTTCTTTTAAACGCCTCAAAAAGGATCTGATTATTTAGGGATCTTTCCCTCTTCACTTTCATTATCGTTGCGGCGTCAGCGTTGGGTTCTCTAATTACTCGGCTAGGGCTGGAAACTTCATTTTCATGCATTAAGGTGTAAGAGGACTGACTAGCTTGTCTGGCTCAGTCGTCAGTACTTAAAGAACAGCTGCAAAGAGCAGAGTCAGGAAGACTTGCGGCACAAGAGGAAATCCTCAGTAGAATTCAAGTGCTTTATGTCTGTCGTAAACACGCTTCCAGATCAAATTAAAGGAATTTCTTTTAACTCCATTCGCAGCCTCCAAATATTCTGCTCAACAAGCTGCCTGAGATGTTAGTCATTTTAAGAAATGAATCATATTCCCCTTGTCATCTGGCTGTTCTCTGCTGACTGCTAATTCATGCTATATTGATTTTAAGACTCTGTTAACACATTATATTTTCATGTTAAGCCAGGAAAGCTTTTCTTGCTGAAACATCATGCCCCCATCCTCCTTGCTCGCAACAGTCAGTTTTGTTCCTCCTGTGTTATTTAGGATGATTGATCAACACCATTTAATCAGCTTTAAATGGTCCAGTGAATTGTTCCACACTATCGTACCACCTACATTTTTCTTCCTACCAGTATTTAACAGAGAAACATGAATTCTGCATATTTGACTCGTGTTTGCCTATCGATGCCAATTTTTTAAAAACCAAATAGCTACTGGGGTGACACACTGGGGTCCAGTAGAACTGTGTTACAGCTGCTCATAGAAATAACTTACCTAGAAACAACACTTTAAACCAAAGATACCCAGACATGTTCCTGCGTGACTTGGTCTAGGTGATCCTGCTGTGGCAGAGGGATTGGACAGGATGATCTTTCAAGGTCTCTTCCAACCCCTAACGTTCTGTGATTCTGTGATGTTTAAAACCCACCTGGATATTTTCCTGCGTGACTTGGTCTAGGTGATACTGCTCTGGCAGGGGAATTGGACTCGATCTTTCGAGGTCTCTTCCAATCCCTAAAGTTTTGTGATTTGGTGATGTTTAAAACCCGCCTGGATATGTTCCTGCACAACTTGGTCTAGGTAATCCTACTGTGGTGGGAGGACTGGACTTGATCATCTTTCGGGGTCCCTTCCAGTCCCTAATGTTCTGTGATTCTGTGATCACTACGTATAAATATTTTTCATCACTGATTTAAAACAGGTCAAGACTTTCAAAAATCTAAGCTATTGCAGCTGGTAATTAAAATTTATAATGAATGAGATAATAAATATTTTGCTTGCTTCTTTTAACGTGTCATTAGTGGTGGGGCTTCTCATTGGTCCAGCACAAAACTGCTGCTGGCAAAAAGCTCAGTACAAAACACAAAGGCTTCATGTTTCAGGTGCTTATAAAACTGAATTCCCTTGAATACCACTAATTTGGGTCTTAAAGATTGGACATAAATATTTTTGGCATGTGGTGAGACCACAGCTTCGCTTTGATTGCAATGTCTCTAACAGGCACTGAGATCCTTTACACTTCAAAATAAGAGAGTTCCACTGAAACAGAAGGTATTTAAACATTCAACAGATTCACGATTCTTTGAGAATTTGTGAATTTTCGATTTATGCTGAGATTTTCAAAAAGAGGAACCAAAATTCTTTACTTCCATAAAAACTGGAGTAGTTAAATTCATTTTGATTTAAGTACTCCAGCCAAACTTCAAGGAATTCTCCTACAAATGGTACTTCCGTGGGTTTTGCAGACCTTAGGTCTATCACGTGCCGGCTGCAAACACAGCGCGGGCAATTTATCAGTTTTATTTCTGAGCAACACTTTTCTCAGTGGAAAGACAGTCCAAAAACCCGCCTTTTGAGTACAGATGAATGTTTGAGATGTGAAGTTTCTTAGTAACAACAACAACAAAAAAATCAGAGTAGGTTGACTGAAATCACCGAAACCACCACAAAACTACTTCAGGCCAAAAGAACAAGAAAGGACAAAGTCTCAAATAGGATAAAGTTCTCAGCCAAGGGTGTTGTTTGAGTCACCATCCCTGGACGTGTTTAAAAGTCACTTAGATGTAGTCTTGGGGGGATCTGGTTTAGGGGTGAACTTGTGGAGCTAATGGTTGTACTCAATGATCGCAAGAGTCTTTTCCAAATGGAATGATTCTACGATTCTATGACAAAGGATAAGGGTCTCAAATAAAAGCATCACTGAAATTTAAATTAAACAGTCTATGCATAGATATTTATACAGGCACTGGGGTTTCGTCCCTCAAGCTCATCATATGTTAAAAGAACATTAAAATGTAAGAGTACAGCTTGTTCCAGTGGTAGGAGACACTGAAGGCAACTTTAGGTCCAGGAATGATGAAATGTGAAGAACAACTGGGACCTAAATGAAGCTGCACCAGAGCCCCCCCAGATGAAAGGGTTGGGGAGATTCTTTCTCATGTCACAGGATGACACACTGGATGCAAAATCTATCTGCCTGGATCTATGCAGTATATGAAAGAGAAGCTCAGCATTCATCGTTTACTGCTAATACGTACAACGGAGCAATATCTGACATGAAAATTGAGGACGCTGCGAAAATAAACCCCACTTACAGAGCCTGTTATGTAAGTAACACGTTACACGTAAAATCTCCAATTTAGGTTTTACCCAGTAATGTAAATAGCAACATAAACCTACTATTAAGAGTAGTTTACTCAACAATTTAGGCTGAGAAATGCGCGGATGGGTAACTCACCCTTACCATTAAGCTGGAGTTTATTAAACATTTCGTATCTGAGACATGAATGGAGTGGAGGATTAAATTAGAGGCTCGCTTCACCGCTAAGACTAACACTTCAGTCAATGCAAGATTTTGTCCACACAACACACCTTACAAAGAACAGATTGAATTCTGCTTTCAATTACTGGGGTGCAACTTTGACTGAAGTCAACAGATGTTGCACCTCAGTAACTGTTAGCAGGACGCACACGGAACAAAAGCCTGGGAGAAAAACTCTCTGCTGAAAACATTCTTGATGGAACACTGATTTTGCAAATAGAGCTTTGTGAACAGAGCGTTACAGTGAAGAGAAAACCCTCTTATTCTCACCAAATGCATTTCTGCTGAAAACTTAAAATATTTAGGTGTTGGGGTGTTTTTTTAACGACAGGCTGGGGGTTTTGTTTTGAGGGAATAAGTCCATGGTGGTGGAATAAACCTATGGACTCAAAAGACAAAAAATGGGGATAGGAGGCAAAATGAAAAGTTGGGAACTGGCATTCCTAGGAAAGCTAAGTGTAATATTGAGTGTAACCGAGCGTAGTATTTAATTGAGGGTAATATCTGAATTCCTTAGATGGAGTTTGATGTAGACAGGTACGTGGCTCTCAGGACGGTGATGTACAAGTAGTTCATGACCAGGAATGAACTGAAGCGTGGTCGGGGCATTTGCTGGTGCTGGGTTTGTTATATGGTCACCAGCAAAGAATGGTTAGCAGATACTAGCTCTCACTGGACAAAACGGGACCAGGGCTCCAAAAAGAGAGGGAAATTAAGGGTCTATAAATTCAGCAATTTCCCAGGGTGTAAATTCAAGCAGGGCTTTCAGGAAGCAGCACGTGTGAAATAAGACAGGTGCCTGTCCCTGAGCAAGGTGGTCTGGAAGTGGTCAGTGCATACCACGAGTGTTGCCTCGTCTACTTCAGAGAGCAGCTGGGGGAGAAGCATCAAGAGAGAAAACCAGAGAAGCTGCTCACCACCGTCCAGAACCTTCCTAAAGGTCCGCTTGGTGCTTTGAGCCATAAAGGAGAAACATGAGCGAGACGATAAACTTCACTTTCACGGGATGTCCGGAGAGCCTCATCAAGTCAATAGAGCTATTCTGAGGATGAAGGATCGCTTGCATCAAGTAAAAGTTTCAGGATTTGGCCATAAAGCATGCAAACCAGAGCGGATCGTGAAACATGGGTCAGCACGGCAGTGACACAGGCATTACTCATGTAAATGAGAGACATCTCTGCTCTACACACAAACCTCGTCTTCTATTCTTGGGGACGGTTATTGAAAGCAGACCTGCTACAACGGACAGGTGGGGCTGGATGTTGGCAGCTCAGCTCCTCTCCACCCAAGAGAAGGGAAGTTACTTGGGATGGCTGCTGTTCCTCCATAGCAGGCTCCCATGTGGTCTCCCCATACACTTTGGCCACTGCCGATGCTGTGTGATGGGGCCGAGCACTCACGCTCGTTCCGACACAGATGTGAGGATGCTGCGACAGAGTGTGAGAACAGAAAGGGCCCTTGGTGTGCCAGGAAATGACATGTTAAGATAGTTTATAGCTAAGGCCAGACATCAAACGAGGAGCATTGCCGTGGAGGACCCCTGTATGTTAGTAGCACATGAAGGTTTCTGGGACAATAGAACAGTTTTGTCAACTCCTACTCTTCTCGTACCCAAAAGCCTCGGAGAACAGATCCCCTAATTTTGTCAGGCATCGTGAAATGTGTGTGGAAGCAGTCGCCACTGCACAGACCTCGCCTGCTATTTTAAGGCAGGCTACTGAAGTGTGGGTTAGACAGACTGCGAAAGAGGGGGAGGAAGGGAAGAAGAAAGGTTAAGTAGCAGGAGGAATCAGGGCTCGAAAGGACTGTTTGCACAACCGATGGTTCTGAGCTGCTAGATTATGCTGACAGTGTATTAATCATATGTTACAGCCATATGCACACACAATGATAAATTTATATTTGTCTGCCTATAAATGAACATTAGATGTAAATATATGTAAATTATTGACTATTTTGCATCATGTTAATAGGATAAATATTTTAAATATTTAAAATATAAAAATATTTTTCACATTACACCATCAGAAGAAATTAGTAAAATATGTATGTGGGAGATGAGCTTCTGGCCTACACCAGCTCCAAAGATTTGGCTTCAAATCCCAGATTGTCCACACTCTCCTTCTGTAACTGAGCAAAAGCTTCCAAAAGCATCCCAATGAGTTAGGAGGATGATTTCTAAGCCCTGGATTTAGAAAGCAACTTAAGTTACTAAGCAATTTACGTGCTCTTGAAAGACTGGACATTCGACTTGGTCTAGGTGATCCTGCTGTGGCAGGGGGATTGGACTAGATGATCTTTCGAAGTCCCTTCCAATCCCTAATGATTCTGTGATTCTTAGAGCAGGACATCTTAAAGGGCCAGGAACAGGCTGCTCCCATGAGCTCTGTGGGAAGAAGAGTGGCCTGGCTGAAAGAGCTTTGGCTGGAACTCAGAAAAGAAAGCTAATGGAAGAAGGGGCAGGTAAAGCAGGAGGACTACAAGGATGCCATGCAGCTACGCACGGAGAAAATTATAAGGTCAAACCCCAACTAGAACTTAATCTGGCTACTGCTGTAAAATGTTTCTGTAAACACATTAGTGACAAAAGGATGAGCAAGGAGAATCTCCGACCCCTGTTGGATGCAGAGGTGGAGGAAAGCACAGTGATAAAGGATGAGGAAAGGGCTGAGGTACTGCAGGCTGCTTTTGCCTCAGTTTTTAACAGCAAGACCAGTTGTTCTTAAGTACCTGAAGTTGTTCTCCTGATACCCAGCCCACTGAGCTGGAAGACAGGGATGTGGAGCAGAATGAAGCTCCAAGGAGTTCGTGACCTGCTGCACCATTTAAACGTGCACAAGTCTATGGGGCAAGATGGGATCCATCTAAGGTTACTAAGTGAGCTGGTAGAAGTTCTCACCAAGATGCTCTCCATCATTTATCAGCAGTCCTGGCTAACTGGGGAGGTCTCAGCTGACTGGAAGTTAGCAAATGCGATGCCCATCTACAAGAATGGCTGGAAGGAAGATCCACAAAACTACAGGCCTGTCATTGTGACCTTGGTGCTGGAGAATGTTGCGGAGCAGATAATCCAGACTGCTATCACATGGCACGTGCAGGACAATCAGGCGATGAGGCCCAGCCAGCAAGGGTTTATGAAAGGCAAGTCTTGATTAACCTGGTTCCCTTCTACACAAGATGACCCATCTAGTGGATGAGTCCAGCCTACCTACACTTTACTAAAGCCCTTGGTGCCATTTCCCACAGCATCCTCCTGGAGAAACTGGCTGGCCAAGGCTTGGGCAAGTGTATTTTGATGAATTTAAAAGCCTAACTTTGGTTCGCTTTAGGTGCTGACTCCCTGCCACCAGGAGCACTAACGTACCCAGTCTGTGGCCACATACGAAAATCCACAGTGCTTTGCCATATTCCAAATAAGCACAAATAGATGATGCCACACAGATACACTCTTGGGCTCCTCTCTCATTTCAGTTCATGACTCTCAGTGAACTCGGGGAGGGTTACTAATAGAAGAATTAGACTCAATCGATACCACTTCTTTGTGCTCTGTGCTTTCTATAGTGACCTGAGCTCCCAGGGTTTATGGGAGCAGCCCAGGAGCATCCTGGCACACACAGGGGCACTCTGACACAGAGAGAATTAAGCATTAAGGGCTGATCTCGTTCCTTGCTTGTATCTGTTTGCTACATGAAGATCTTTGTTACAAAGCCTGTGGAAAAGCAGCAGTTACAAAACCCACCTCTAATACCTAGATTTTGATAAGGATGTCTGTGTTGGGATTGCCTTGCTCTGGGACTACCTTTTAGATCCTTAAAATATTCTTGTCTTTTTTCCATTAGCTTCCTTCCTTTCCCCCCTTCTGCGTCCACTTTTACCAGATGCTGCCCTGATGACTCTTCCTCCGGGAAGGAGTGTTTGGCCAATTTCCCCGACAGTGCTGAAGAGTCCCTTTGCACATCCACCTCTCCTGTCCTGTTGCTCTAACCCCTGCACTGCTCACTATGGGTGAATTCCTGCCATGTTTCATCTAACCACCTCTCATATCCCTTGTCGGAGGCTCGTGTGCTCAGCTTACATCCAGTCTCATCAGGATGTCTTTTTGATTTAAGCCCTTGTCTTCTCCCCGCTAGGTCTAATACCTCATCTGTTAGCCGCTGCTGGGTTCTGCATTGTTTCTTTATCCCACGCATATTGTGTGCTGTGCCTAGGCTGACATCTTCTCCCTCACACCGTGGCTCATTTGGTCCCTTTTTAGTCCTGGCATGCTGATAGCACCTCAAAGTGGCTCTAAACTTCTGCTCCGGACCTGTCGCTGATACATCCTGAGATAAATCTGTTGCGTGGAAATAGCTTTTGCTTTGGGATTTGGCTTTCTGTTTGCTTGCTTGTTTCTGTGTATTTTTATGGGACATAACACGTGACTATCAGAAGCCAGGAGGCAGGTAAAGGAAGACAAGTGATGTTTATTAGGAATTTGTTGGCATGCTGCCAGAAACAAGCCAACTTTGTTCAGAAAAGAGAGCGAACGTGAAACCATCCTGTCACTGACTATAAGACGAGTGGATTCAGTCTCCACCTCAAGATTAAGTATGTCCTTTCTCTTATTTTGCTCTTCCCTGACCCTCTTCTCCCAATTTATACCACATTCCTCAAGAACAGAGTCTTCCTCTGCTACCCCAGTAGCCAATTAAAGAAAACCCCACCACTGCACCAGAAGCTGAACTGGCTGTGCATAACTGAGATGCACAGGAGACAGCTAATGCATCTGCTCAGACGCTGGCCTTGATCCTGCAAAGATGTCTGCATTAAAGTCAGTGAAGGATTCGAGTGCATAAAGTTAAGTGTATGTGTCAGTCTTTGGCAGACTGAGACCTTGAAGCCTGCTCAGACATCACGACTGGGTACAGACATAAACTTGACACTTGCAATGTTTCACTCAGCTTTGACAAAAGGTGATGTTCAGGGGGTTGCTTTAAAAATAAATACAAACAAATGCCCTGTTAGTTTTATAACTCCTTTCAAAACGAGCCTGGAACGTGGCCGCCTTGTTTGCGATGGGTCCCTAAAAAAAAACCACATCAAAAAAGGGGAGAAATCTTAAACGAAACGTGGTCTGTTGTTACTGTCAAACGGAGCCTTCTGGACTAACACATAGGTACAGAATGAAAGAATCAACTAAACACAAAATGTAACCCAAGAAAGAAAATGTCATTCAAGAGTGGTTCTTGAAGACTTTCAAGGGCATTTTGAGCAGCATTTCCCTCACCTAAAAATGAATCAAAAAGGAAGAGTGGATCTTTACAACAGTAGCACGTCCTCGTGTTTTCTAGGACAAGGCTACTTCTGGCTGGCTTAGGAAGAAGACGCTTTGCCAGGGCACAGATTACTATTTTTTACTAAGTCATTAGACTTGGCATTGGGAAGAATTTTTTCACAGAAAGGATGGTCAGGCACTGGAATGGGCTTCCAAGGAGGTGGTTGAGTCGCCATCTCTGGATGCATTTAAAGATCGTTTGGATGAGGTGTTGAGGGATATGGTTTAGGGGTGAACTTGTAAGGTAGATGGTTAGACTCGATGATCCCAGGGGTATGTTCCCACCACAGTGATTCTGTGATTATCAACAGTCTTTGGAGACAGGGTGCCATGGTCCAGCCCCATGTAACCCCCTTGACCTCGGTGCACACAAACTGTGCAGTTTTCTATATAGCTGTACATGTTGTGTTAACTTGTGGAGCAAGCACAAGCCCTGAACTCACTATTCAGCTGCTGTCTTTGCATGCTGGGATGTCCTACTCCAAATTTATTTGGCAGCAACTGTGCTGTGTCAAATCTTGCTTAAAACTTAGCAGAGAGTTTCAAGTCCAGAGCACTGAGAAGATCTGAGCAGATACAGCATAGCTGTTTCCATGAAAGCATTCCCATTCCTTTTTTCACTGGCTTTCTACATCTACTGCCTTAAACATAGTGAATGCTGAGAAGACTTGAAAAAAAGCAGTTCTGCACAACTGCGACCAAATGCAGGAGGATACTCATGGTGAAGCAGCTGTCATCTCATAGCGATCCTCACTCAAAAACTTGAGTCTCGTTGCCCAGTTCAACTAATCACGAAAGCAAATACAAAGTGGGAGAAGAGGTGAGGAACTCTGGAAAACAGAAAAGCCAGTCTGCATGTGCCAGTCAACACAAAAGTCTTAAGAACAGCACAGACTCGTGTCACTTCTGTGGGGAGCGAGAGGGAAATACCCCGCAACAGCAGAGAAACCCTTCTGTAAGATGTGATCAGTGGATCTCTTCTGGATGGAGTAAAAAAACCAGCCCTTGGATTTCTGTCTATCCAGTACATCTCTCTGCACATTTCTGAGCATGAAAATATTTCAGTGATTCATTGTGAAGAGCAAACGAACCTCAGAAAGCTGCAATGTATTCAGAGGCAATTAAAGAACAGCGAGACAATTCCCAGTCTCAGTTATTCAGCCAATCTAGTGCTATGCTGAGGGAAGATATGTGACTCTGCTGGCGCAGAGCACACTCTGCTTGAACAGCATTTGCTCCATCTTGGTTGTGCTCAGCTTTTCCCACAGCTTTTGTGTTTCTTGACTTGTTACTATGGTGAGTGATTGTCACAGGACCGTACAGAAAGGATGTTTAGGACATGAGTGGAGACAGCAGCCAAAAATGGTAATGGGACAGGGTGAGTTACCAGCAGGGTCTTCCGCTTTTCTGTGTGTGTGTGCAAAGGGTAAGTGAGAGCTGGCAGCTAATCTGTCACTGTGTTCATGAGAGACAACTGTACGCCTCTTGTCCTAGTACTTCAGCACAGTCGTGGCTCTTGCTTTGTGGCTGGTGAAGGAAAGCCCAGCTCCTACAACACAGGCAGCCTTGGATGCTGCTGCTGGCATCTGTGCCTATGAAAACAAGGAAGTCTTGATGTCTCTGTACTCACAGTTTCTTTCTGATGCTGTGTCCAAAATTCTTGGTGAAGCGTTTGTGAGGAGGGGGTGGATCTGTGGACCACTATTCTTTGTGATCCAGGGTATCCAGACAGGGTGGCTCAGCCCCAGATCTGTGCAAGTGCAGGTTACATGGAGTTAATAAAGTTGTGACCTACCCTTGTCCATCTTCATTCACCTGCACATTCTGATCAATAATGCATATTGCTTTTCGGCTTCCCTTCCCACGTGAGAGGCAAAGCCAATACAGCAGTGCACGCAGCATTACTACAGGCACGTTTACGTTTGCTGATGACCCGAAAGTAAGAGGCTTGTCTGCCCTTGTGTAACCTTACCCTTCGATAAGGCCCCCCTGCTCCTGCTGCTGAGTTCCATTCCCAGATGAAGATTGTTTAAGTCTTAAAGCAGTGAGTGTCTTCAAGATAGGAGCAAATTAGGAGACACGTCAAAGGAACAACTACAACAGGAACTCTTAAATGCCAGGTCTTAAATCATTCTGGCAAATTGTCAGCGTGCTTATATTTCTGCCTCGCTCCCCCAAGTTTGGTGATGGATGGCCACTGATAGGAACTAACTTGGAGCTCATGACTTGGCACTCAATCCCAGCATTAACTGAATCACCCCCCTGCTGCCACTAGAAACAGCACTGGTTCTGATCCAGTTTAAGAACTTACAGTAACCACATCAGAAAACCGAGCGCAGCCCTAATTTCTAGCTCAAAGGAAGATGTTGTTAGGATAAAGCACAAAACGTCAAGAGACTACTTGTCCAACTGCAGCCAGCCAGTAGTACTTTCTACCCCACCAAGGTGCACTGCAAAGCCTCCTCAAATGGATACTCATGCGGTTTTCTTTTTGGCAAGTTCCATGTAGTAAGGTATCCAAAATATTTGAATACGGGGGCTCTGCAGTGAGATGTTTAACAGGGAGAGGACTTGCACTTTTCTTCTGCAGGGCTGCATTTATAGCGTGTTTTATAGATCAGTAAACCCACAGCGTGATGAGGTAACTAGCTAAAGCCCACATGGCAGGCAGGTGGCAGAACAGGAACTGTAGCTTGGAAACGCCTCTTGTTCTTCTGTCTGCTGAAAAGTCAAGACTACACTGACCCGTGTGAATGTAATGAGGAAGGGAGCGAGGGAGAGAGTGCATGAGAACTTCTCTCCTTTTATCACACCTTTGCATACCCACGAGGGCCCTGACCCTTCCTACACTGAGCCCTCTGCAAGGGGGCAGGTTCAGGAAGGATCAGGGTGAAATGTGAATTCACTATTTATTACTCTGAGAGGTCAGACTGAGAGTCTGGATGTGAGGCAGAGGCATCTTGGATTTCTTCCAGGGCTGGAGTAGCTGCTGTGGTATGTGCTGCCCAGGATTTTCCAGGGCAAATTCTGATTCAGCTCTAAGTCTTCAAGGCTCTGCTTGAAATGTCTTTCATTCTTATCCATTCAGCTGAGGGCACTTGGGGCATCCTGACCACTACACAATATCCCCTCCGTATGCTGCAATCCTTATTCCTCAGTGCCTGCAACAAGGCAGCTTTGCAGCCAATGGAAACTGCACAGCTCTGCTGACACAGGTTTATAGTTGCTAAGAATCTGGCCTCATATTTTGACTGTTACACACACACACAGAGCACAAGCAGTGCTGCTCTCCCCTATTTTCATCATCACCAAGAAGATTTTGTTTAGGACTGTGGTTTACAAAGATCTTATTATAGAGAAATGAAAAGAAAACTCATCTAAAATCTGGTTACATTGAAAAATTCCAGCTGTCTTGCAATTCAATGCAGCTGTGCTATCTAGTATCTTTCTCTCTTCCTTTGCATCTCTTTATAGAACATTAGCTGCTATAGAAAAATGCATTTTTTTATAAACATGGTGATTTTTATTCCCCCCCCCCTTCCCTCTTCATTATTTGCTGGCTGTTATTTCCACCAATGAAACCTACAGACTCTGACAAGGAAAAAATGCAAAGATATTTTGAGAGAGAGAAGCAGCAATGAGGAAAAAAATAGCATTTGTGAAGAGTTTCTCCTGGCAATCTCTTGTCCGTGGGTTTTTTCTCCCTTTATACTAACTGTAATATGATGATATTATGCAACTGCCTTCACATATTAGAATCATTATGAGCAGTAGCTTTGTGATATCATACAGCAGGTGCTAAGAACAGTTTCTGCTTTTTCCCCAAAGCGACTACAAAATTACTTACGATTTCATTACAGAACAATCAACACTTTGTGGGGAGAAGTTTGTGTTATTTTGTGATTGTGTTAGCGAGGAAAAAAATAATAAATCTATCTTTCCAGGGAGTTTGCAGCATTCTCAGGGTGAAAACTAAACTGAATTCATTTGTAGCCAAATGCCTACGTCCTCAGCCAGGCAGAACTCTGGTGGAACTGGAAGGACTCCAATCCTCAATCAGCTCTCTGCTTTCTCTTGCGAACTCAAGCCAACGGGGCTCTGTACATCTCACCTGAGGACTAAACAGTGCAGCGCTGTGGGCACAGTTTAGTCCTTCAATCCAAGGCTGACAGGGTCACTATGAGAGAAGGTTTTACATTCATCTCACCTCCAGCATAAACATGAAACCAAAGCGCTAATCAAAAAAAACGCAGCCTATGTGGGGTGAGGCAGGTTCACAAGCAGATGTGAAGTCCAACCAAAGCCCTTTGAGGGCCACCAGCCACCTTCGAGCAACATCTGTCTTTTATCTGCTCCCTGGAGAAACTGTGGGGCTTAGGAAAGCCTCACCTCGGCTCAGCTCCAGTTACTCCAGCAGGAATCATTCCATATGATTCCTGCTCCCAGAGGAAGAGGCAGCTACAGCCCAATATCTGCAGGTCTCGTTGTGAGGAACTCCAGCAAGCTCAAATGGTGTTGCAGTCCCTTCACAGCACTCCCTACCAGTCTCCAATGCCCACATGGCAGCTGGACTGTCAGCCTGAAACAGCTTCATCCCAGTTACAAACAGGGCAGAGATTTAGCTATACACTCAGATTTACAGTCAGCAAGTTGCAAGAACCATGATGGAAATCCTTAAGACCCTGTTCCTCACCCCTGCATCACAAAGACTGCAGTTCTTTTCCCAAAAAGCCCATGATGCTATCCTATCCATCCCAAAACATGATTAATACATTAATCAGTACTTTTCCACCAAAAAAGCAGACTGTGCCCACCAGGTCGTGGTTTCTATTCCCAGAAGGTATGTTGCTCTTATTTTGTAAACACTTAGTACCAAACATTGCCGTTAAAAATTGAAAGCACTTTAAAAAGCTCTCTGTATGGTCAGAACAGATGACAGAACTACAGGAAAAATCTGTACAGAAAGAAACGCAGCAGCACAGTGAGGCAGGGTAACCCAGTGATAACTGAATAGCTGGAACACCTTCCCCCCAGTGTGACTCCTAAAGTGCAAACCACAACATTCAAAGCTGCAGCAATTCAGTGCGGTTTCTGTTACATCTGAAAGCGGAGATACAGATCAATTATGCTCAAGAGAAAAATACCTGAACATCGCTCTTTGCAGGAGAACAGCTTTGAGTAAGACACACTGCACTCTCAGCGGTAGTGTTTTAAATACCAGTCACAGCCCATCGTGCTGCAGAAAAACACTGGAATAATGTTGTTTCCCAGCCTTGGTAGCACATTAAATCAGATGCAAGGCCCTCCGTGGCTGCTTTAGCCACCAGTTTCCAGAAGAGACACTCAGCGCTGGCTCACTGGTACAAAGCAAGAGCATAAAGCAGCAAAGCAGGACGTAAGAGCCTGCTGGGCTGGGGGCTCTCTGTGCTGTCGGGATGCTGCTCTGCAGTGGATTGATGTCAGCACCCCTCCATGTTTGAGGGTCTGCGTGGGGAGTCCCAGCTGGTGCCAGGGTGCACATCTGGCGACAACGGGGCACCGACTCAGCACAACCTCCTGCCACAGTGGTTGCTGACTGTCAGACTGTGACTGCGAGCGACTGGGTGCTCTGAAGCGAACCCAACATGCTGCCAGCCAAGATGAAAAGCCACATGGAAATTGCTTAAATCTGTAGTCGCTTCACCACCCCAGGCCACTACGGAGCTGAAATCAAACAATTATGCTCACAGACTGGACCAGTAGCAAACCAGTTTCTTAGTCACCATTGCTCTCATCCCAGTACAACCAGCTTTGTTCAGATCAGCCCGTGAGGCTGTGGGTACCCGGCTCTGCCTGTCCCGGGCAGTGCCCATGCAGCAGGGACGGACCCTCTCGCTTCCCGACCCCATCCTCGGGCTCTGCAGGGTGAAGAATTTCAAACCGCTCGATGCTCGCGTTAAGGGACAACGAGCAGGTACAGAAACAGCGAGAGATACGGAAGCAGCGCCGAGCCTACAGAGGCGCTGCACGACGCGAGAACCCCATGACCTCCTCCCGAACCCCGTTATCACGGGCAGGCAGTGTCAGGAGCGCTCCACAGGGGCCGGGCCCTGGGCTGCCCCGAGGGGGGAGGCGAGTCCCGGCCCCGGCTCTGGCCCCGCTTTGTGTTCCGGCGCCGCCGCCATTGTGCGCCGGGCGCGGCCGGTAGATGGCGCCATCGCACCGCGCAGGCGGCCCCGCTCTGCCGCCGCGCCGGGGCCGGACCCGGGCTGGGTGGCGGGGAGGGTTAGGTTGCGGGAGGGAAGGACGCGATCAAAGCTGGTTTCTATACCTAATATATAGCTATATTAACACACTTCATTTTAACGGGGTTTGCATCCCGATTTAAGAACGCGAATAACAAAAATTAAGATGAAAGGCAGAGCCCCGGCAGCTCCTGGGAATTCCTGCGCTGAGATGAATATTGATGAAAATCTCTATTACCCCAGGCACCGACTTAGCGCAGGGTGTTTATGAAATATTCCCGAAATGTAGTTTATTTACAAATCAAGTTATCCACTTGTGCGGGTGCGCGGAGCTCTGATGCGTTTAGCGGCCGGTTATTATTACTTATCCCTTGTTAAGCACCAGGTGCTCAGTGCTCTACAAGCCACATCAGGAGAACTCGGTCCCTCCTGCCAAGAAGGTACCACAGAGGGGCCTGGCCCAAGTCTGGCAAAGTTAACCCTGAACTGGGCCGTATTTGATGACAAGACACCTAAAGATTTTATTCTCTTCTCAGTTTCCTTAAGTATCTTATTTTCCATTGGGTTTGTTTATTTTCCAACTAACTCAGACTGTGCACTGGACCAAAGTTCAGTGCAAGGAATTTTGAGCACAAAATAACCGGATCAGAAGCTGCTGCTTTCTTCCCTTCTTACGTATCTGCATCAGAGGCTTTTCCCTCCTTCCTTTGAGCGCTGGGCACAAGAAATCACACACCCAGCCCTAACAAAACCCAGCCTCGCACCATTAAAAGGAGGATAAATTGGAACACTCATGAAGGACTTCAAAGGAGTATTTTCAGCAAGCCCTTGAGTCTGAACAGTTTGTAAAGGGAGAAAGAAAATTCCTTCACCATCTCTGAGCTGTACTGCAGCGCGTGGGGCTGCATCTCTGCGCACGGGCACGGCCCGGGATGCAAAACCATTGCATTCCCTATTTTCATCTATATGTCTCTGCAGCGAGGGCACACATGAGCACAGCTCTCCCTTGCACGGAAAGCCATAGCTATGGTAACAGGATGTCATCTGCTGCAAGACGCTGGGCTTGCATTTTTATTTATTTTCCTTTAAACGGTGGTTTTACGTCCACTTCCCCACACACACGTTAAGGTTTTGCATCTGTAGCAAACCTGCATTTGCTGAACTTGCTTTAACAGGGGGAGAAAACTTCACGGCTCGTAATCTATGCAGTGCGTGTCCTCGCCGAGCAGAAAGCCCTGTCATGCGAGACACGGAACCGAGCACGCCACAACTTTAGGGCAGAGGGTAGCAATTCTTTTCATGAAGAAGAATCTCTCTAACTCATCAAAAGAGAGACAGATGTTGCCTGTACGGAGTTTAAAATCACAGCAAGAACTTGTTACCCTTTTGCAACCTCTCTGGACGGAGTCTGTTTCTCCAGTCGCTGAGGAAGGAATCACTGGAGGTACAGGCATGAGCCCTTCCCTTTTAACTGCCTCGCCATCCCTGAGGAGGGGATGAAATTCTGCTCTTCAGAGCACGGCTCTTTGTTTGTTGATTTGTCCCCCAATCTGTTTTAAGCAGGTATTTCAAACAGAAACCACCTAATACAAACATCGGCTTCACAGAAAAAGCCCTGCTAAGCTATCAAACAGAAAACCTGGAGAGTCTATACGATGGACATTTTACATACAACAATTTATTTCTCTATGCCCTTTCCTTTTACAAAACCCTCCCCAAATAGCCTCCTCCTGCCTATTAATTTTTCATTTCCCCCCCCCCCCATCTAAAAGAGATGGAAGACACACACAGTGCTTGTTATTACATGTTGGTCCTCGCTGAAGTATTTAGACTCTGTTCTCAGGTAATCTGGAATTTTGCAATCATGCAGCCTTATCGGAGCAGCAGGGACAGGCAGACTTGTCGGAGCTACCCCTGTATCAGTCCCTCGGTACCGTCCTGAACCAGGTCCTATCCTACCAACACACACAGCTTTCTCTCTTGCATTATTTTTTTTTTCCCCCCTTCACAAATACTAAGAAAATTAATTCTTAAAGAAGGTAAAAAAGGAGAAAAAATTACAACTTCAGAAGATACAGTGGGAAAGATATTTCCTAGCAACTAACTCGGCTAAAACTGACCAACAACCCAACACAGGAATCCCCGAAATTCAAAGGCAAATCTTCTATCCTTAGATCACCCCTCGCCGGTGAGGAATCACAGCCCATTTCACACTGTTTAGTAGAGAGTCGTGCTCTTTGCAGGCTGACGTGCTGCGTAAATACGAATGCAGAGCAGAGGAGCCATCACACTGCTCGCTGAACTCCCTAAACTTTACGGAATTCTAAGACAGACCTTTAGCAGCATTTTAAGCCCTCTGCGTATAAAATACGTCCTTTTTCTTACAAATAAAAACTGAAAAGGAAGAGCCCCCTAAAACCTTCCCTGGATGTTTTAAAGACGTTCATCAACTAGATAAACATTGGTGCAGTGGGATGGGTATATTTTTATTAAAATACGATTTCTAAACATGTTGCTG
>JAOXOE010000705.1:14869319-14886237 GCA_028565055.1 Phoeniculus purpureus | reverse complement strand
TTCATTGACCAGATAAACATCAATGCTGATGGGACGGGCAAGGCTTTTTAAAAACCATTGATTTCCAGACCTGTGCACTTTCAGCAGGAGCTGGGTGCACACAGGCATTAGGACTCAGTGCTGCACAGTGTCAGATCAAATGGTCTCTTGTGGGTTTAAAATTTATGACTTCAGGATCTCCTCTGGTTCCCCATGAAGTCATGGCCCCTTTGAGTTCAGGGAGGTAAAAATGAAGTCAAAGTGTTTTTGAAAAATACCTTTTATGTGGTACTTTTGAGAGCTGAGTGTCATCTTTCCGTGCCCATGGTTTATATAAGTGATTGTTTTACATATATGATTGTCTTACGGAACACAATCATGTCTACGCATGATTGTTCTAAATGGGGCTTCTTCATCTGTCAGATTCATCTCGTATGAAGTCAGATTATTACATAAATGATCTCGAGAGCTGAATTTACATGTGAAGACTGACACAGCACAGCATGCCTGGAGAAGCGGGAAGCGTGAGTGCTAAACCTGGGCACTGAGGCACCTGAATTATTTTTAGGGCTCCTTAGCAAAAATCTTGTGTTTAGAGTGAAATAAATCACCTGCCTTTAATGGTCATTTCCCCAAAGCATCTGCTGAAAAAGCTTTTGGCCACGTGCTGCACCTGCTAAAATCAGATTAAAGAACAACCAAAGCTGTTTTCATCATCTCGGGGTGGGGAGGGTGAGGAATTAAAACGGGAACCACAATCAGGAAGACTTTTCAAGAAGTATTTTGGGGTTTTAAAGAGAGAAATATTTCCATTTGTATTTATTTTTTAAAATGAAAGAATTAACTAAAATAAGACCAAGATAAATGACAGCAATTAAAAGCTCTCCCTTGGTTAAGGCTTAATACAAAATATAAGGAAGTTTGTAAGCAAATTAAAGCCACGGCTATTCTTAGCGATCCTCCAGTGGCTGCACAGAATTCTGCACAGAGCAGATCTCTGCATTCTACTAACTTCTCAGGGCAGAAACGCATGACCTTAACTAACAGATCAGGCATTTTAAGGATGGTATGAATATTGAAAATTAGCATTTACCCAATCTGTTTACTTGCTATTAATTTGGTACTTGAATAATAGGGAAAGAATGCTCAGCTCTTAATGTTTGCCCTCATTGAAGGGGAAATGAAGAGAAATAAAACCCCAAAGGAGAGAATGTTTGTTTCAGTAATTGCAACCAAGGCTGGCTGTGATGTACGTGAAAAGGACAGATCAGGCATCATCTCTGCTTTCAATACTCGCTGTCATTTCAGGTCCCTCTGCAAAGTTACCTAATGCCGCCGTTTGTTGTGTAGCACCAACGTGTTCTGTGATACCAGAGTTCTGCCAGTTCAAAGGAGATGGCCCTATGGAGCATCTTTTTCATGTCCCGGCTCTTGCTAGAGGCTTTTGTCTAAAGCATGCTTCCAGCACGCTGCCTCATCTCTCCCACTCTCTGTCTCCTGCTCATGTGTGTGAAATAGTGAAGTAATTTGCAATATAAATTACAACATCAACTGTTCAGTTTACAAATTGAATATGCATGAAAATATTGCATAACATTGCTACCTTGCTCAGCCTGATGTAGGTAAATATGACTGAAATTTGTGTTGGTGGAAGAGTAGATATTTATACACTGTAGATATTAATTACAGTTGGGCTAATTTAAAGTTTCTGTTATTAATTCCTTGATAGTTTCACTGCCATTGGGATTAACTGCAGCCACCTACAAGCACAACTGTTTGGTAATAATCTTAATTACAGTGAGAAGCCATTCTTCTTACAGTTAAAGCAGTGCTTTAATAAAGCACCTCCTAGTCTCTTTTGTTTATGCAAAATAAATATTAGCCCAGAAAAAAACCAAAAGGACCAATACTCTGAGAATAAAAATGGGCCGTAGGGACTTAGACTAGCAATGAATTTGGCGAGCGCTTAATTTCTTGTGTGGCTGAAAAAAGACTGGATTGGCTATTGACAGGTCCCTATCAATAGGCAGACCCCGGAGGTCTGGCTATTTGCACATGGCCTGATTGACTTGTCCTTAATAGACACATAATTGTTGACAAATACCTTCCAATAGACTGTGGCAGGCATGGCTGGGCACACAAAAGAGGCTTCTCTACGATAGGGAACCAAGCGCAGATACGACACCTTAACCAGGAAACATCCAGCTTCTCAGTAGAAGCTTCTAGAGTAAGAATGGTAAAATCAACCCTGTTTTCTGCCTCTAGCTCAGACACTGAAAGCAGCACTGACCAAAGACTGTGTGGGATCCATTCTGGGTGTCCTTTCTTCTAGACAACCCCAAAATACATCCTAATCATAACACACAGCTTCATTATAACAGCAAATCCATGCACTCACTCAGCCCCCAGCTCTTCCCAGAGCCTGGGGTTTTTAAAAACACCACTGGATTTTTTTCCTGTTATGGTTTGCTTGCTCCCAGGTAATTTGTACTTAAGCATCCACCCCAGCTGTTATACTGGAGACACGATCCAGGGTGGATGGACCTTCTGCTGCTCTCAAGTCGTAGTGTTTCTCTGCATTCATTAAATAACAGGCATTTTTACAAGCACAAGCGCCAAGTGCACCGGCGGGATTTACACCGAAGCTTTCAAGCCTCCATTGATTCTTGCAGCCATTGTGAGTGGTTGGTGCCTCTGCAACCAAGATTCAAAAAGCGGACGCTGACTGTCAGTCACCTATTTGTGAATGTTTGGGCTGATTTTTCCAAGGCACTTCAGGAAACGTGTGGTGGAGCCTACAGCCTACACCGAGGATCTGGGTCTGAACAGCCTCACTTTGTGCAATTCCTTCATGCAGAGTTCTAAATGAGAGACTTGAAGATGTTTACTGTGCTGGTATTCTCTGTGTTAAAGAGCAGCACAGAAAAGGAAATGAAGAGGTGTAGGCAAAGGAGGGAGGGGAAAAAAGATGATAAACTGCATTTATCTCTCCTCAAAATAATAGTTCTATATGAGCTGGTGGGGAATTAATTACATGGATTTTTAGAATGTTTAGTACATTATAGACATCGCAACACTTGACACAAGACAAAAGGCCATTGAAACGATGCAGTGCAGCCTTAGGCAGCCATAAAAGAACAAATTGTTCAAGTTTGTGTATCAGCGCAAGACCCAAAGAACCCTGGCTCCAAGAAAAACAGCAGGGAAATTTAGAGATGTATCTGCTCCATGGATTTACCCAGAAGTGGACTGAAGCCTGGGCTCTGGCCTTTCAGCTGTGGCTTGGGTGCACCTGCCTTCCCCTGT
Source organism: Phoeniculus purpureus (assembly GCA_028565055.1). NCBI lineage: Eukaryota > Metazoa > Chordata > Aves > Bucerotiformes > Phoeniculidae > Phoeniculus > Phoeniculus purpureus. The sequence continues at coordinate 14,882,952 of JAOXOE010000705.1, read as the reverse complement.
CACCAGCGAGCTGAGAAATCACTCGAAGTTTATCTTGCAGGGTTTCTTCCCTTGGTCATTTTGGATTTAGTAATGTCTTCCCCCTTAGGACACAGCGCCTGCCAGGTGGGGGTAACACCCTTACCCTGTGGCATAAGCGATTCGCAGAGAGATGATGGAGAGGTGGGAGGGGAGGGTCAGGATGGGCACTCCTTAAGTCTCCAAGCTAAACATCTTCAGCTTCCCACCCCTCTAAGCTCTCTCACCTCCTTCCTCCCAAACTGATAAACACAACCATATTAAAAAAAAAGAGAAAAAGACCCTACGGTGCAGACCATGATCACAGAGACAAGCAAAGTAGGTTACAAATTAGTGTGACACCGTCAAGGTGACACTGTAGACAACCTCTGACACCCGACACAAAGCTGAATGCCTTGTGCCAAAAAGACCTTGAGCCTTGTCTTTGATTGTTATTGATCAAATACATAGATTAAATACAGTATCAGATGGCAAGGCTAAAGCCTGGGATTCTGCATACAGCAAAGACCCTCAGACATGAAAGAGCAGATATACAAGAGAGATAGAGGTGCAGACAGAGAGATAGGATAATTGTCTTGTGAACAAACAGACGTGGGCTGAGGCAGGCAATTTTATCTGGCAGATGGGCAGGGCCTTTTGTACTTCCTGCACTTCTTGCAGGTCGTGAAACCTCAATGTCAATAACCTTAGGAATAAGGGACAACGTTTTTAACAGCGTTTTTGCGATGCCCAAACATTCCTGAGCATGTGCATCCTGTCACCAGCTGCTTCAAAATGGTGCGCGCACTTGTGTGTGTGTGTGTATGTCCATTAATTCAGAATTACTCCAATTACGAGCTTTTGATGCTCCAAACCCCTCTTTCTAACCCCAAAGAGATGGAGAGCCCTCGGCCGGTCCAATCAGATCATTTTCCCTCCTGCCTGCAGCAGATGTAAGCAATTTACTTTTTTATTTCTGCATATTCAGTGCGAGCGGAGCTGTTGGTGACTTCTCACCCCGGAGCCTGCAGGATTCTAACCCTATCAAATTAAAGCATTTTGCTCACTTATTCCCAAGCGCTCGGCTGGTGCTTAGCGGGCCTCCCGCTGCATAGCAATGGCGGCCGTTCGTGTCCGCTCATACCCCGAGCCTAATCAGAGATTATTAAGGAAAATATACAGTGCTTTAATTTGATGAGGCTGGTTATAGGTACTGCAGTTAAAGGTCACACTCTTGCGTGTATCTCCCTCAGTCACTGTAATATTTCCCTCTCGCTCGACAATCCTCAGCTCCAAACAATAGGCCAAGGAGACACGTTTATTTTTGTCACGCTGTGATGAGCTCAATGGGGACAAAAATGAATTATTTAAAGTTCACATCAACAAACAACCCCAGCCCAGGTTTCCCTTAGCCTGCTCACCCCCTCTGCGTTTTGGCACGTGTGTGTGTGTGTGTGAGCCTACATGCTTTTTCTCTCCCTTGCTTTTAAGTAACGTGCGATTCCAACCTTCATCAGTTGGAAAATGAAGCTGTTTACATATCAAGTCAGGATAACGATGGTAGCCAGTGGCCAATGCCTGCTGGGTGAGGACCCCCCCCTCCAATTCCATTCAAGCCCTGCAGAAGCTCCTGGGTACACACCAGTGTCAGGTGCCTGGAAAGGACTTTACCTCTCTGGTTTGGGGAGATTTCCCCACCCAGCAGGAGGTGTCTGAGCTATCTGGGGTGAAGGAAAACACATGCAAGACCTGAGACAGCAGGCTCCAAGCCCTCCTGCTGCCACAGTGGGACCAAAGGGCATCAGCTCAGTCTTGTGCAATTTAAAGGTTGTGGGAGTGAGGGAAGCGCATCCCCCCTCCAACCTGCCCACCTATACCAGAGTCATCAGCTCATGGCCTTGTCTACATTCACAGCATTTCTAGCTGAAGCTCTGCGGGTGTGGAAAGCAGCAGAGGGAGGGGACACAACAATGTTCTTCTGCTGTCAAGCCTTAACTCCGCTGCCATTCGTTAAAAGAGCGAGGTGGTTCGGTCTCTTGTAAGAGCTGGGTGGTGGGGAGGGAAAGAGCGAGCCAGTGAGAGACGGGTCGGTTAATTCTAATCTCCTTTCAAGCCTAATGGTTTGAGCATATGTGTCCATGCAGCAGACCAACAGCAGGCTTATTTACCTCCAACATTTACATGAGAATTGCTTTATGCAGCTGTATGTAAAAATTCAAACCACACAGTGTCACTGTACCACACAGGTCACTCCGAAGCCCAGTGGCATTCTTGCAAGAGACAAAAGCCTCACCACTTTGCCAGGGCTTCCTTTAGGACTGGAAGTTGTTCCATTAAAAATTAAAACAACAAAAAAATATAAATGGGATCCTATTTTAATTCCAGGTTCCCTCCACATTCCTGAAAGGCTGCCAAAATTATGAGGACCTGAAGCCTCATCCTGCTCTTGCCCGTCTCAGCAGGCTGCAGGGAGGCTGCTTCAGGCCGTCAGGATTGGGCCAGCTTCATTTTGCATCTGTGAATAATCCTGTTAGCTGATCCCCAGACACAGACTTTTTATATACACAGTGCTGATGGGCAAAGGCAGGGGAGTTCACCGAGGTGCAGTTTCAGTATTTATCCTAAACAGAGGCAGACAGGCTCAGGCTGCTTGGGATGCTACAGGCATCCTGGTCTGTCTGCTAAATTGCTTGTGATTGCCTGGTTTGGTGTCTGCGTGCATCCCCCCCACCCAGTTTGAAAGGCCTGTGATACCTCCAGAAAAAGCTATAGCTATATGCGCTGTGGAAATACAAGTCACACACATTTCTTCAGAGGAATGGGGAACTCTGCACCGCAGGAGACCTAAGGGTCTCTAAAACACCACTCCAGTTACATTGTGCTATGCTGACAATATTGCACCTTACACCCTGCAACAACCCATTCTGCTTCAGGACCCCCAATTCTGTTTTTCACATAAACTGACCAGCTTTGACAGGTAAATTCGACCGGTGTTTCTAGCATGAACATGGTCAGGTACAGCATTAGCAGTCTCTGCAGGGGAACTCCCTCAGAAAATGCTGAAGTATATCAAGGGCCAAAAAGTTCCCTGCACTTCTTTTAAACTTCAGAAAAACTTTTTCTGTGGAGGCTTGGGACAGTTCTTATTTTAGTCTGAACCAATTATTCAGCCTTAATACCTGGACCCTGGTACGCTTCTGCCTTTGATCAGAAAGAACTTGCCTGAAGGCCAGCTCAAGAGAGGTTCAAAGTCAAATGCTTTGATTTAAACCACTCTGCTCCCATCCATGAAAGAAGATGAGAAGGAGCCGTCTAGTCTAAGACACAGATAAGTGCAAGGCAGCATGTCACATGCAGTGTTACAATGCAAAGCGTAAGAAAAGAGATGTTTCGGGAAGCAGAGGTGCTTAAAACACAAATCACCCCAAACCTGGTGGTTTTGGCAGTGCTGAAACACGCAAGGGATTACAGCAAAATTCTGCAACCTGTTAGAAACTCCCTGTTTGCCACTGCAAGGCAAGAAATGGAGACCTTCAGTGTGACCAAAGGACCAGGACAGAGATAGCTGTGGTCTGAGCCTCTGAATCAACATTTAAGGGTCTGCAGCATCCCAACAGAGGATGGGATGCTGCAGGACCATTCCAGTTCTCTCAACAATTCTGTCTTTGAGATGTTTTGCTGAACCACTCCAAATAACCATTTATCTAAGACTATAAAAATTGTTCCAGTTTATAAAATTCTGAGAACACTAGATACTCCTGCATTAGTATTTTAATGCATAGTAGGATGCTATCCACTGCCTGCCAAAGGGGCAGGACTCAGGCCCAGAAATCACCCTGTTTTTAGCACAAAACAAACAAGCACAGCTTTCTCAATGCAGTTGGGAGTTTGTTCTCTTTTCTTACTTTCCTCAAGTACCTTGATGAATATTTCAGCCTCTGAACCTTCCCCCCCCCCAATATGTACAAAAAGAAAGAAGTTCTCCTTGGGCTTCACACAGGAAATGAAATGCAGGAACCAATATTAAAACACAACCTTCCACCGGCAGCATCACCATGTTATTGCTCAGGCTGTGATCAGTGTCAAAGTTTCCCCACCATGTGCAGCCACACAGCAGGAAACGCAGGGAGATGATTTTTCCACTTTCCATTCAGAACTTTACTTTGTTGACAAGAAGCAAAGGAATAAAAAGGAGAAGGGCTTTCGCAGATATCTTTTCTCCATTCTGGTGAATGAAAGTAACTTTCCTTTAACTATCAGTGCTGTGATAAATACGTTTAGTCATTGCATCCTGCTGGGTCTTTTCACTGGGGAAGGTTTTGTTGGCAGAGCCCTTCTCTCCACCAAGTGTTACCTTCAGTATTTTCCTGTCTTATTCTTTTTCATTAATCTGCCCCTATCTATCCCTTCTAGTATCCTGGTAATTGAAATAGAAGTCCAGAATTCACTGCAGCATAATGCAGCTCTATTAAAGGAAATCAGATCTGATTTTTGCCTTGCAGCAGGACCTGTAGCCTCTTTGGAAGAGGCCTCTACAAACCTTCTCTCCACAACTGTACCAGTGATGTCAGAAGGCTGACTGCCCATGTGTGCAAGCTTTACTGGCCAAAGCCTCCTTTCAAGACATAGGGAATTGAGAAACCATCACAGGAGCATTCAGGTTGGAAAAGACCCTTGGGATCATGGAGTCCAACCATTAACCCTACTCTACAAGTTCATCCCTAAACCACATCCCCCAACACTACATCTAAGTGACTTTTAAATTCATCTAGGGATGGTGACTCAACCACCACCCCAGGCAGCCCATTCCAGTGCCTGACACCTCAAACATCATGGTAACAGGATCATAGAATCATTAGGGATTGGAAGGGTCCTCAGAAGATCATCTAGTCCGATCCCCCTGCTACAGCAGGATCACCGAGACCAAGTCTCACAGGAACATGTCCAGGTGGGTTTTAAACATCTCCAGAGAAGGAGATCTCCACAACCCCCCCAGGCAGCGCCTTCCAGTACTCTGTCACCCTCACTGGGAAGAAGTTCCTTCTGATATTTATATGGAACCTCCTATGTTCTAGCTTGCACCCATTGCCCCTTATCCTATCACTAGATGCCACTGAGCAGAGCCTGGCTCCATCCTCCTGACACCCACCCCTCACATATTTATAGATATTAATGAGGTCACCCTTCAGTCTCCACCAGGCTGAAGAGACCCATCCAGGGCTGCTGTGTCACTGCACCTTGTGGTATCGCACTGCTGTACACCACACTCAGCACACACCAGCACAGTGGCATAAGCAAAGGACACAAACCTAAGTGTTGCTGATACTGCAAGAAGCAACTCAGGCCATAAAAATGAAGCAGTCTGAGGGCAAGGCATTAAAACTCTTATTGCCCCTTCCCTCAATAATCAGTACTAGGGAATCTTTATGTAGAGAGGATGTTTTCCTTCTTTGCAGGCTCTGGAAAGGTCTGTTAAAAGTGTACAACCCGGTTAGCAGAAGAAAATCAGAACAAGTGTGCAGGAAAAAAAGCCTGTGGGGCTGACAAGGCTCTCAGTATAGGAGATCAAACCATCAGAAAAGTAAAACACAGGAGGATGAACAAGAGCAGGAAAGAAAGAGAATAATTAACAAACAGCCTGTGCTATATAGAGAAGAGCCCACCTCAAAAGCAGCAAACGTGGTGCTCTCTGCTAACACAGTAATTTGGGAAGTTTTGAGACAAGAACGAGGAGGAACTCAGGTCCAAGGTGCACCTCAGCTGTTTGATGCACATCACCACAGAAGCCCACAGCTTGCTGCCATCAGCCAAAAAATGGCTGATGTCTTCAGAGGTCCCTTCCAGCCCCTACCATTCTGTGATTCTGTGAAATGCATCTTCCAAGGAGTGAAATAAAACTTGAATACAGGCTACCCTGTTAAATTATCCAGATGGGCCAGCAAGGAGCTGATTTTCTGCTCATCAAATTCTGTGAATGCTGCCAATCTGTATGTGCTGCTTGCTATGCTGCTTCACCTAAACTGTGACTTGCTGAGCTCCACACACTTCTTCCACACTTACTGGAAGTGTTCAAGGTAAAATACAGGCTTCATGCTGTCACATTTCCATCTATCTAGGTGAAAGGCACTGCTGGAAAGCAGGATGGAAGGAGGAATAGCTGTTTCTTGTTCAAAAGTTCCTACCATGCTGTCTCTTAGTGAAGGATCTCCACTTTTCCAGCATGCAGTCAGTCCTCATTTCTGGAAACGAGCAGACACCATTGCAGTGCTACTCCAAATATACTCAGAGGATACTTTTGTCACTCCAGCTCTCAAAACATAAATCTTTGACTCTCACGGCACGATCTCCCTCCAGAGAGAAATAAATCTACGTGAACATGACCAGAGAGCTCTTAAAATCTCTCCAATCAGCTATGAGCCAAAAAGTGAAGGAAAAGAGTCCAAGCACCTCGAGAACTTGTCAGGGTTTGTTGAATGTCATGGTGAGGCTTACAGAGGTCTGCAGCAAGAGCTGAAACTGACCAAAGTCTAATGTAGTGTGTACGCACACAGCTGGTGTTCTCTTCTACACACTGACAGATTTGAAGAAAGAATCAAAAACAGTAGAGGACGAAGTTCTACCATAGAATCATCAGGGATTTGAAGGGACCTCAAAAGATCATCTAGTCCAATCCCCCTCCCACAGCAGGATCACCTAGACCAAGCTGCACAGGAACATATCCAGGTGGGTTTTAAACATCTCCAGAGAAAGAGACTCCACAACCCCCCTAGGCAGCCCCTTCCAGTGCTCTGTCACTCTCACTGAGAAGTAGTTCCTTCTGATATTGATGTGGAACCTCTTATGTTCCAGCTCACACCCATTGCCCCTTGTTCCATCACCAGATGCTACTGAGCAGAGCCTGACTCCATCCTCCTGACACCCACTTTTCACGTATTTATAGACATTAATGGGGTCACCCTTCAGTCTCCTCTTCTCCAAGCTAAAGAGACCTTGGTTTCTTGTGCCAAGCTACCCCAAACAGTTTTTATTAAAAAGTTTTAATCAAATAAAAAAAATGTGTTTTGATGAAAAGGATTAATTTTAAAGACTTTTAAAATTAAAATTCTAAAATGTATCAAATCTTCAAGTCAAATTCAAATCAAAATCCAAAGTATTTCAGCAGATACAACACAGTAACTGCTTAGTTCACTAGGGAAATCCAGAGAATTAGTTAGAACTCTTAGGTCTAGGCTGGTGATGGGGGAAGTGAGGATGTGATATGCTGCAGGGAGAAGCGTGGGGCTGGAAGGAGTTAGTTAGGGGAGTTCCTCAAAGCTCAGTCTTGTGACTGGTCTCATTTAATCATTCATTAATAAACTCGGCACAAGAAATAAGAGCGTTCAAATGAAATTTGCAGATTGTGTAGAGTTGGGAAGCTCCATCAACACAAGCCAAAAATCGCAATATCATCCAGAAAGAATTGGATGACCTTGGAGGACAGAAGTAATAGAAATGGGATGAAATTGAACAGTACAAAATGCAAGGTCATGCACTAAAGGACTAATAATGAGAATTTCTGCTAGGAGCTGTTGGGAATGACAAAGGAAGAGAAAGACCTGGGTTTGCTAGTTGATTACAGGATAAATGTGTGCCATAATATAATGCAACTGAAAAGGCAGATGCAATCCTGGGATTCATCACCTGTAATAGTGCTAATAACAGGAGGAAAACATTAATGCTACTACACAAAGCACTGGTGAGACATTATCTGAAATGCAGTGTAAATTCTAGTTACCCATGCTCGAGAAGGATGCATGCAAATTGGAGCAGAGGGTGCAAAGAGGACTATTATGATGATCAAGGAACTGGAGAATTTCTGAGAGGAAAGTAAAAAGAATCTTCCTGAATGATTGCTTAAAGAGACACAGACACAATTCAGGAGCAGACGGTGTCTGAACCGGTCATATAAGGATATAGACATGTAGAGGTGACCCAGGAAGAGATGGCTATGAAGTGGCCTCAAGTTCATATAATTTGGGAATTACAGGTTGCTTCTAACCATTGGAGTAAAGATCCCTAAAATAAATGACCTTCCAGTGAGCACAGTGGAGGGGGGGAAGAAATACTGAACCAAAATACTGAGATGCACGAAGTTTTAAAAATAACCTGATCAGATTACGACTGCTACACATAAAATAGCAGTGGCCATGGGGCAGCAAAGACGATCATCCGGACACATGTCCTTAGGCTTACAAGGAGTCTTTTGTGCCATTCCTTTAAGGCCCAGGGGGATGGGAAGAGACATCACTTTCCCATCCAAAAGGATGATGCCAAGAAACAGGAGGCTTTACAGCATGAGAAAAGTCTTTCTGAGAGGACAGTCAAGTCAGTATCTTGACAAAGATAATGAAATATGTAGTTCATGCCTATGGCATGTCCCACATCAATTTTAGGGAAAGACACCACTTTTTAAGCTGTGAACTGTGGATAGAATATTGATTTATCCTCATTCTGCTTGCCAGTAGTAAGACACACTCAGGTTTGCTCTGGAAATAGCTTTTGACATCAATAATTTCTTAGAAATCCTAGATTTGGTTGTCTGACAGAAATCAACTATTGGTACCCATATAGCCCACTGGAAACAGCTCTGGTTTTCATAGGCTTTATTTCCAAGAGAAAGGAAATACAAATTGTAAAACAATCCAGCAGTGTCTGTGGCTCAGACCTCTGTGCTTTAGAAACAAGAGCAACATTTGGTGAAGTGAAACTTTTGTCCACCTGACATGGGTTTCTTCCCCCTCTCTGGAATAGGCTGCCCAGGGAGCTTGTGGAGTGTCCTTCTCTGGAGATGTTTAAACTGTTCCTATGTGACCTGATCTAGGTGATCCTGCTCTGGCAGGGAGATTGGATGAGATGATCTTTCGAGGTCCCTTCCAACCCCTGATGTTCTGCGATTAAAAAAAAAAAAATCCCGAAAGCTGAATTTGTAAAAGGCCAGGAAAAAAAAGACAAAACTAAACAGAAAACCAAATCCACCTGGAGACACTTCACAAGGAGACAAAACAAGAAAGCATCCATCTGTATGCCCTCCCAGAAAATCATGTTTGCAAGAGTTTGTGAGAAAAGATGAGCTGGGAAGGAGTAACTGTCATGTCTCTTATGAGGAACAGCTGAGGGATCTGGGGCTGGCTAGCCTGGAGGAGACTGAAGGAAGACCTTACTGCTCTCTACAACTACTTGAAAGGAGGTTGTAGAGAGGGAGAGGTTGGTCTGTTCTACATAGCCCTGAGTGACAGGACAAGGGGAAATGGCTTTAAGATACATCAGGAGAGGTTCAGGTTGGATGTCAAGAAGAATTTCTTTACTGAAAGGGTTGTCAGGCACTGGAACAGCTGCCCAGGGAGGGGGTGGAGTCCCCATCCCTGAAGGTGTTGAACAGAAAGGTAGATGTTGCACTGGGGGACAGGGTTTAGTGGTGATGGATAGGGCTAAAAAAAGGTTGGACTCAATGGTCTTTTAAGGTCTCTTCCAGCTGAAACTATTCCAAGAACTAAGCAGATATTTTTGCTGGCTGGGAGGATGAGTATTGACCTGATGGATCTCAGTATCATATCCAGCTACAGCATGTGATCTCCTCAACTTCAAAAAAGGCTGAAGCTTCAAAATGTTTCCCCATTGAACATTGCAGTGGGCCACTAAAAATGGAATAATTTAGCAACTGCTACAGTAGTATTTAAGCAGGGGGCTAACATTTGCAGTGCTGGGTCAGGGCATGCTACTTGCTTTGTAATCCTAGATAGACTTTTTCCAGGAAATTTATGTCTCCTCTGAAGAATCGCAGCTTCAGACTGACCACTGTTATCTGTAAATTCTAATAAATAAGGCCCCCAAAAATGCAAAAATATTCAGAAAAGCCTAGACACAGACTTTCAACGTTTCTTTTGACCATATATTTTGCTATTTCTTGCCAGACAATATTTTCAGTCCAAATATTGTTGAATACATTAAAAATCTAACATGAAAACAACCCAGGCCTTTTTGATAGAGGTTGAGCAAAATATTTTGTATAACCCAATGCACTTTTAGGGGGGAGGATTAATTCTTGCTGTAAATATCCCTGGGTTTTTTTTTCCCCAAATGTCAGAAGTGTCAGCTAAGTCCTATTTTATAATATTTTCTTTAATCTCAGTTACTGGATGAGAAAAATCCGTTATTCAGCTGCTCTAATGGCAACAGTTGGAGGGACAGAAGGGGAGATTTTACACTGCTCGAGTTGAGACATCCAGACTGGCCAACAACGCTTGTGCTTAGCAAATAATGATGAAATGAATCTTCCGTTGTCTAATGGATGCCTAGGAGCAGCAGAGGCTATCTTTGGTAGAAGCCCACAACAGAACTAGAGGGGAGGAAGGCTACATACAACACATAAATGCTGATTTGTACATACCTGTAAGTATATAAATGGGCAATAGGTTTACATAAATGTAGTCAAATGACCTCACTACCACATGCCTGCCCTGAAAGGGGGTTTTACACCAGGAATGTACTTGCTGGTTTGAAGCCTCCGCTAACTACTCCATTAAGAAGTGTTCTTTAATTACAAATGTGGCAGGCAGCTACAATTATGTCTTCCTGCATTGACACGATAATATTATCTCACTGTAAATTCTTGATTCACTTTCTAAAGGTAACTGCAATGGCTATCGTTGTGTAAATAAGGAAACGTGGGGATCTGCTGAGGAGCGCTGCTGGCTACTTACTGCTGCACGAGAATAGCCTCATGCAGTGGAATTCAATTTGCCCATTTATCTGGATGTGCCTTAGACGGGAAGTGTCACTGTTCTGCCTTGCCAAGCACTACAGCTCCTGCTATGGAAGCACAATGAAACCAAACAATTAGTTAGAATTATTGCTCTTAAAGAAAACTGAGTTGCTTGTCTGTCTTCTAAGAAAAACTCAGTTACCGTATACTATCAACCTTGGCTTGACTGGCAGCGATTTTCCTGGTCTAGTCTGCTGGGAACCTTAAATGAACACGAGCAATTATAAACCCAAAGTCTTCAGCAATTTGTAGGCATTATCTCAGGATAATTGCCCTGAAATGTTCACATTGCAAAGCAAAGGTAGATAATTTAAAAATCCATCTTTCTCTGTCTGCACCGCGAGTTAGGCGTAAGAGTCTTCCCTCCTGCGGGCCTTGAAGTAGTGTAATAAAGCTTGGAATTGGTCCTTTGAAAATGTCTGTTGCTGTCTTTTAGACTGCCAAGGAGGCCAGACCCGAGTTCATAAAAGTGGTAAGGCCAGAAAAGGTTAAAGTGAAACCCAAGACATATTTTTTGGCAAAAATGAGAAAAACTGGACTATCAAAAGTCAAGGGAACAGACCTACTCTGAGGAGCTCTGCATGGTAGCATCCATTGCAAGAAAGCACTCCTGCTCCTTAGGGGAGATGAGCCCCCTCCACAGAAGGAAACACTGAGTCCTGTTCTCCCCACGGCCATCCAAGCACTAACTGAGCATAACATTTTCTGGGAGTTTTACTTGCAAGCTTCTGAAAGTGCTTGTAAGTGCTCAGCTCCTTTTCTGCGACTGGGAAAAACCTCCCGAGAAGTGCTGAACATTTCTCTCTTCTCATGACTCACACAACTGCCTCATCTGTAGGTGGTTTCCTCAGTTCCTTGCCCCTATCCTACCGAGCAGGCAACTGAAATGCATTCATTGCCTTACTGATGTGTAACAGCTCTTCCCTCCGCTGCACAGAAGGAAGACTGTTCCTGGCTTATGAGTGAAGCACAGTAATCTCTGAGCTCCTCCTGCAAAGAGCTAGCAGGAGGAAGAATGTTTGGAGGAGGAACTGAAAGGCTCACACTCTCCAAAGGTTTTGGAGGCTTTTAGAAAACCAAGTCCAAGCCATCGCTGTTTTTTCTGTGACATAATCAAACAAGCTCCTCGGTGGAACTGGATTTCTGCAAAGCCACAAAGCTTGTCTTAGTGGAGAGCGGTGAGTACTGATTTCTGAGACAGGTAGTTGAGGCTCCCAGAGCACAAACACCTGGTACAGAAAAGGTATCTAGTACCTGTGTTTCAATTTATCAAAACTAAAGTCCAGCACACCATCTTCCAAGGAACTGTTGTAAGAAAACCCACAAGAATTGAAGCTGCATAAGCCCAAACACAAGATTGTTATCAAAAGATCGTATGAAGAGAGCATTTACTACAGAAGTGAGTGAAAAAACTGATTAACATTGGAAATTGCCAAAGGATGCTGCGGGTACCCACCCAATACCCTTCACTTTGAAGGCTTTATAGAGCAGGAGAAAATTCAAGGAACAAACATTATTGCCAAGGAAACACCCCTGTAATACTCTGAGTTCCTACACATTCTGTTGATTCTTGGCTTTGCTGGCATTGGGAGAACACCTGAATTTGAAAGACTGATCCACTTCACTGCACCATTCACATGCAGTCTGTGAACACCACAAGATGACTAGGGCATCAAAAACTTCCGCCTTTCCTCTCCATGTGTGCTCATTTATTCCAACTTTTTTCATGTTTTACTACACAAGTTCAAAGTACTGATGTTGTCGTGCTTCATCAAACCATTTGGGAGTCAGTAACACAGTCACTCCTGCTGAAAGCCATGTATTTATGGATTTCCTTCCAAAACAGGACTTGCTCTCAGGCAGGGCTTCATTCTGCACAGTGCTGCGGGAGTGAAATGAGACTGGAGAGCCAGATATTACCAACTGTACCACGCACAAGGCCAGATGACACCAGAAGGTAGTGGACCTTACTCCAGCAATGCCCGCTGCTGTCCAAGTGCTCTGGTTTTTGTAGGACATGGACAGTTTGTTTTTTCCCTTTTTTCCCCTTAAATGAGGCACAGAATGAACAGGGGAGAGGAGAAATGGGAAAAGGGGAGTGATCAGCAAGAGGGCCAGCTGAGTGAGGTTGCTGACCTGATTTCAAGCACACTGGGGGTACTCTGTGACCCCTGTAATTTTATTGCCTCCTGAGTTATCGCTTGTGATTTTCACTGGAGTGAAATGATACATCAGGGAACAGTAAGGATTCTAGCAGCCCACAGACAGGCAGAATACAAAGTACCTACCAAGCCAGCTGGCATCTCTCTGACAAAGATATTTTTAATCCCATCAAATGGACATTCCAAATGCCTATCCAGATCACCTAAGGCTTTGTACATTGAGAACTGTAGAGAAGGGACCTCTCCCACAGTTTTGAGTCTAGCTCACAGTGTGGGAGCCCCACAAGCCTCTATAGCACTGCTCTCAAGGAGCTTAAACCAGATGCAAACATCCTCTCTTTGGGATAGTGGGACAGAGCTTGTTCTCCAAGAAGACACATTTCCCATAATGATCATACAAATAACCTCTTGCTTGCTCCAAGGATTCCCTACTCAAGTCCCACCAAAAAGCAGTGGCTTCTAATCTCAAGTAGCTTAGCAACACCACAGTGTCCTATTAAGGACTGGGCCATTTTAAAAAGTCGTTTCAAGGAAAATAATCATCAAGCAGCAGCTGATGTCAGAAGAGATCTTTCTTGGAAAAGTAATGGAAACAGGACTGAGGGGTGACCTCATTAATGTCTATAAATATGTGAAGGGTGGGTGTCAGGAAGATGGAGCCAGGCTCTGCTCA
>JAOXOE010000705.1:14813254-14869219 GCA_028565055.1 Phoeniculus purpureus | reverse complement strand
TCCATATAAATATCAGAAGGAACTTCTTCACAGTGAGGGTGACAGAGCACTGGAACAGGCTGCCCAGGGGGGTTGTGAAATCTCCTTCTCAGAAGAAGTTTCAAACCTGCTGTGATATGTTCCTAGACCTGACTTGGCCTAGGTGATCCTGCTGTGGCAGGTGGATTGGACTAGATGACCTTTTGAGGTCACTTCCAATCCCTAATGATTCTGTGATTATCTTCCAGGTCTCTTGCAGAGAATCTGTTTTTCTTCAGAGACTGACCCAGACTTTAAGTTCATCATGGCTGTCTTAGGAAAAAGCATGCATTTTAAACTTCATATGTGCTGTGTCCTGCTTTCAAGTGAAAAACCAGTGCCTTTTCAAAAACCTAGTGAAGTCCTGTTTCATTTCTCGCTGGAAAGGGGGAAATAAGTCTTTAGTTCAAACCGGTTCTGTAAAGTGACAGAACAGAAGGGGTTAGACACAGTTCCCTTTAGAGGAAGACAAATGCATTGAAAATCTTTAACCAAGATACTTCCGGCAAGATTTCTTGCTAGAATTGGAAATACATTTTCTGCTCAAAAGAAGTTGGAGTAAGGAAGTTTGGACTGCGTAGCAGTCACACACCTTTTAAAAACTGCTACAAGCTGAACTTGTAGTTCCAAATCCCTCTGGAAGAGTCCTATAAAATTATTATCAAATAAATAGAATTGTATAATAATGACAGGAAACCATCTGTGAAATTGACTGGAGAATTAGTTCCCTGATAGCAAACGCAGACGGCAAGGCAACGAGCGCTGCAGAAGTTTGTCCCCTCCAAAACGTGAATATTTTTAATCATGCAGTGAAAGATTTATTTCTTTCTGGTAGATGAATGTGTGAAGAGTCTCTGCAACAAACCTGTGCTCTGAATTCTTTATAAATTTTGAAGAACCCAATCCAGATCATCACAGTGATGGTGTCTTTCATATTCAAGTGCTTGTAATGGAACATTATTCGAAGGCTGAGATGGCTGATGGGTTTGCTAATGAGTGCTGCCACACGGCAGGTTGTGACACAGGCACCTGTTCCACCTACTCCCCCAGTTTTTCCACAAGCTCTAGTTTCGTTCCAGCCAGTGGTTACCCACCACATGAAAGCACACTCATTGCAAGTGGCACAGGCCAGCTTTGAGCCAAGGATCTACAGCTCTCCTAAAATAAGGAGCCAACTCTGATGGCCTAATGCTGCCAACAGGGAGCTGATGCAGAGTCCAAAGTGGAGGTACAACATCATCCTAAAGCAGCAGATCAGACGCTTCTCTGCAGAGCAGGGGCACTGGGAACTCCCAGGCACACAGCTACAAGTTAGCCCTTCAGATCCCAACTAAAACCAGAGTTTCCAATACTTTTGTGTGAACTTTCCCTTCCTCCAGTTCCCTCTGTTGGCCCTGTAGAGCCTTTTGGCCATTTCAAGTTAGAGCCTTAAGGTTTAATTATTAGTATGACAAGCAGAGCTTTCATTGAGGTGAAGGGGGAGTGCAGAGGTGAAGTGGCTGGAGACATCCTGCCTCAATAGGGCACCAGCAGCAATAACACTTTCCCTCCTTTCCCAGCTTAGCTGGCTATGCTTTCACAACACAGCTGGTTGGGGGCCCAGGTGGCCCACGGGACTGATCACACCCTTGATCTCCCAACTCTCCATGGAGGGTGCAAAGCTGCTTTTAGGCCAGCAGCCCCACTGTGATCTGGATATAGGAGCACTTATCCTATATGCAAGAACACTGGAGAGCAATAGGTAGGTTTTATGTGCCTGCATCCGCATGTACGGGCACATGTGCTCCCTGGGGCAGGAACCTCTCCAAGCTCTTTTGACCTCTTTGGTGCACCTTTTGGTTTTGATCCTTTGAAAGCCCGAGACTTATGCTTTAGGTTTTGGCACAAGATGAGAAACAAAACTAATCACCATTATTAATAGGCAGCTCTCCCTCGAGTCCCCTACCCCCGGTGCCATTTACATGCTACTCACCCTTGTAATATTACTGGTCATAACACACAAACCCCACTATTTCACTGCCTTCAGCAGGAAAATGTTTTCATCTCCCCCTACGTGTTCTTGCCTAGTTCATGGCTTGATTTAATTTTACAAGGCAAGAGCAGCAACAATTATCTGATTCTTCATGTACAGCAGGCTTTCAGTGGTCATTTCTGAAGTTTTACTGGTTCATAACCTCTGTAATCAGAAGACCCAGTTTAAAAAAAAAGAAACTAAGTGAACAGGCAGGAATCTGTTCATATTATCCCTTCCTAGCTGTCCAGGCTTTCATCCTCTTTTCTCCCACACATGCCCTTATTGCTCTGCTACTCACCCACCAATGAGGGTCTGTCAATGGCAGTGAGAGGTCAACATCAAAGCACTTTTACAGCTAGCAGCTTGCAGCTAATGCTGGCATTATGGAGAGGAATAGAGAGAGAGAGAAGCATAGGGATTGAATGAATGGCCCTCTCATACAGAGAGAGAGTGAAGAATAGAACAAAACCTCCTATTCTCCCACTCTTTATAATACTCCTGGGCCGAGTGTGCGTATGTGGTACACAGCTGAGTTTGAACTGCATTAGCACTCTTTCAGTTTACAAACAAGAGGCCTAATTTAGAAGAAAAATCTCCTATCTGATTATTTCTTTGTGCTCACCCATGTGGTAAAAAATGTCTATACAGAGAAGGGAGGGGGGCTACAGAGGTGGCTTATTAACTTTGGCTGTATCATGATTGTGAAGGGCAACTCAGATCATTTTTCCATGAGTCTGAAAATTATGGATGAATAAAAAAAGAACAACAGTCCCTTAAAAAAATAAGCAATATGGATTACTATTCTACTGAATGAGATGGGAAGACTGTGGGTCAGTCCCACACCAACTGTATGACTAATGTTGGTCTTACCCCCTGACCAAAAAAAACCCAGGAATTATTTCATCCCATTCCATTGAGATAGAGATTGGATGTCTTCCTATAGAGACGTTATGGCCTCAGTATAGTGACTATCACAATTCGATGAAATTACCACCTCACACTAGGTAAATACTTGTGACGATTTCTCCTGGCTCACCAGTCTGTAATTCTTTATTGGGGGGAAGGGGATTCAAAGCCTGTATGACTGCAAAGTTGTGTCTCAGAGACTGTAGCAGTAGGATTGAGGAGGAATATTGTTTCTAGGATTGACAGGAAGTATTGCTGGATTTTTGCTCCATTCTCTGGAACCTGGGACACACCATCCTTCTAGCATGACCTAGTACATACCTGGTATATCATTCAACAAGTTCCCTGCTCCTATGGGGAAATTATGTTTTGGCAACACCTTTGATATATTCAGCACTTATCCAGTGACAAGTCAGAGTTATGAGACTTTAGATGCCTTGCTCTTGTAGCAAGGAGTCTCAGAAAAAAGGTGCAAAAAGAAATTACAGCTATTTCACATCTCTGCAGACTACACTATTCCTGAAAGAGTGAACATGGTCTGCTTGAAGTAGTGAAGACCTTACACAGCCTTTGGGAGAAGAGAAAGGCAGTTTGAAAGAAATACTGGGAAGAAGGTCACTTGGCTTCTCACTTCCACTGATGCCTGAGGTTGTCACAGTTGCCATTGAAGCAGACAGCTGGATACACCATCAGCACACATCAATGCAATGGAACATCTCCAGATCTAAATTCTCTTCAAGTAGGGGATTTGTGACAGCAAGGGTTGGTTCATACCCATTACAGTTTGCCTTTGCAAACTATTTTTACATGCACAACTGGGACTTCAGTCTACCCGTGCCATAGCTATGTATAAATGCATCATCCCAGAGGAAAGTCTACTCTGCGTGGACTTGCACTGGGGTAGCTAAAGCGATACAGGTGAAAAGTCTTAGTGACTTTGAAAGTCACTTTCTTGACTTTAGGATACAGAGATCAAAGAATGGTTGTGAAAACCTTGAAGAACAAGTGATCATGAGGAGTAGATGGATAAGTTTTGGGGGGGGGGGTCTGCTGGGGGATTTAAAGTCTGTTTTCAGAAGCAGGCCCTATAAGTTTGATACATAGTGGATTTTAAGACTTGTTTTTCAAGCACAGATATGACAGAGATCCCAACCAGGCTAGTATCCACTTCCTAACTGCTTTTAATATTAACTGTGAGGCAAAAATACCCCACAATTAAAAAACCCAACACGCCATAGCATGAGTGTGTGATATAACTGCAAGATTCCCCAATACCTTGAACACTTTTTGGATGCTTTTCTACTTTATCACCACCTGTTTCATTCAGTTTTGTCAGTATTAGTTCATATATTTTTGAATCAGAAAAATTGATATAATCTGCTTTAGACAAATCCATTCAGTTTTAACCCTCTACCTATCCTCACAGGTCAATATGTGACTGGGTGCTCCCCTTGCACAATCGTTATGTTGTTCAAGATACTGAAGTGCAACTACCCTCATTATATACCGATTTATTTTAAGCAGGAAGTACTGTAAGCAACCTCAGAACTGTGCTCCAACCATGTCAGTAAATGGGAAAACTGTAATTTCTGAAATCAATGAACCCAGGACTGCTGGGTCAAAATTGGTGTTAACTGGTGGATAAAACAATGACAACTCAGGATCTCCCACCTACCCTTTCTAGCGTGCAAGACACCTGTCTCTAGGCTATGAACTGAAAAGGGCTGAAAGGATATTCCAGTACATTGGGGGTAACCGTATTGGTTCTTTGAGCTCCGCAGAAGGAAGGCAGCTAAAGGATATCACTAGTATTACCCACTACTATTTTGCACACTCAATCAAGGCTAAGCCTAACTGTATAAATCTAGCGGTTTAAAGTCTTTGCCAGAACACTGATCTGTGCTTGAAAATCCACATGTGAGCAATGAGAAGCAGTTTAAGCAAGAATAGCTTTGGGAGCCAAGACACTAACTCAAAACTTTCATCTTGAAGATGGCTGCGATGCTTCATTAGCTGGTGCATGCTCAGAACTACAAACTGTTTCAGACAGAAAACAAGGACATAAATATTTAACCCTTGAAAAGGAAGCCATTTAGCAGAAACCCAGCTTTATGGACCAAGGTTATAAATGGCTCTGATGCACTGCAATCAGCACAGTATAATGAGATCACACGAATGGCTGAGTTGTCTTCAACATTTGATTGTTTAAAAGTGCAGATATTTGTGCTAAGGATTAGCGATGATGAACACTGGCAAAGAAGCCGAGTATCACCAGGCAGATGCTTGTACAGAACATGTCCCTGAGGTGAAAGCAGTCCCCTCCCCTCCAGTTTCTGCCCCCAAGATTCCTCTCATTCACAGTAATTCCGTTGTAGTCTGTCAAAACACTGAAAGGGACATATTTTTCAAGTTTATCTGTGGGGATTTTGTAATGCTAGAGGAGGGCTTTTTCACTTTGCCAAAAGATACCTCCTGAGAGAGGTCTGTTCATGTTACACACTTCCTAAGCAATTGCATTAAAATGCCAGGTGTAATATACACGTCTAAACTATCTTCTCCCACACAAAAATACCTGCTGTACAGTAGATGCATTATTAGCATGAGCCACACAGAGTTTCATCTTAACAGGGTCCTTCCCTGCAATTGGCCTGGTAGTTCCTGTTTTCTAGCAGTAACCAGGGGAGGATAATTCTTATGGGTTCTGGATAATTTATTGTCCAAGCAGACAATCTGGAAGATCACTGCATCACAACCTTTCGCAGTAATAGATGACATTCCCAGCCTTCTGAAGGCTTCCAAACTGTTCCTGGATTACATCTTACAACAAGTCAAACTTCACATGTTCCACTGAAGCAAACCACTTACTCCTGTATCAGTAAACCTCTAATAAATGAAGTGGAATCATAGAACCATAATCATGTAACCTGTCTAGATATTACAGGAGGAGACAGACCAAAACGACTAAACACAAAATATTATGGACAAGTTATATAATAATTACATATTAACAATTATATATCATATAATAGGCCTGAACATGCTCTTCAGCAAGGTGTACAGAGCAATGCAATCCAAATATTGTCATGTTAGTTCTCTCATGTATTTGCCAGGTCTGCAGACTACTCCAATACAGTTTACTGACCAATTTCAGTACTGCGTTTACATAACCACAGGTTTTAGTGTGAAAATAAGCAGCTAAATAATAAACCCACCCCAAAATTAAAAAATAAAAGATACAGAAAGTATTCCTGACTGAACATTCTTTTCTATAGAAAAGCATGAAGACATTTCCCCTATAATTGTTGTTCGCTTTCCTTCTTGCTTTGTGCTCAGGATTTGAACCTGGTTCTTGAGAGATTAAAAGCTTCTTCAGTATTTAAGGATATTAAAACTAGACTGTGCATGATGCAAACATTGAGTCCATTAGGAACATCTGCCTATTCCAGGAGGGACATCAGGAAACGTGTCCAGGCAGAAGCACAAACAGCAAAAGTGTCTGTGGCAGCATAACAAACCAACCACAACAGGCTAAACAACAAAATGACGACCATGACACAGTAAGTCTCCCTCACCATGGCAGAGCGGGGCGGCCTCTCCAACAACATGCTTCCAGCATTAAGTCATGGAAGCAGTGTCAGAAAATGGTTGATTGTAAATTACAGCCTGGATTGCCATATATCCACTACACCTCCAGGAATCTGAACTCTGAAGTCATCTAGAGGTAGGGTTACATTGAGGAGAAAGGATATCTTCCCTGGGAGATAAAACAGTACAGCACTTCTATGTTTTACAGATGTAGCGAGAGAAAACGACATTGGAAATGGACATTGAGTTGGGGGGAACCTCTGAAGCCAGAAAGCTGCTTCCAGAAAAGTCAATTAAAAAGGTTTGTTTCTTGAGCATTACGAGTAACCCTGCCCCTCCCTTTGGCCTTCAAACTGCAGCAGAGTCTGTTTCTGATTTTCATTTCATCTGCTCTTATCACTTAGATTGAAATGCGCAAAATCTTTGCCATCTATTTGATCACGCTGGTGTGTGCTATGGCTTGCTCAGAACATGCCAGCACGAATAACGTCACAGTTAAATCACACAACCACTTTTTGTTCTAGTGCTCCACTAATCCAAATACCTTTCCCAGGCCCTTATTCTTATCCTGACCGAAGATTTTGAGGCACCTAGAATAGCAGCTATTCCTAACCTGTATCTGAATTACCCCAGCAGCAGCACCCCACCGGCACTACAGTAGAACAGGCTGAAAAGCCACAATCCACTTACAGGCAAATAAATTAATGCCAAGCAACAGAGAGCGCCAAATTCAAACTTTAAAAGCTAGAAATGTTTGGTTTTTTTTTTTTACTAGAAAACTTAATGCTCTCTTTCTTACCATGAAAAGGGATATTTAATTCACAAGTAGACTTTTTTTAAAAAATCATCTTAACTTTGATAATGTTTGCCATGGTTTAGGAGCTGGGCTGAATCTGTAGGTTTAATGTTGATTACTGATTGACTGAAGAAGGTAGACACACCATGCTTACCCTTAGAAACACCTCTATAAGTATTAAGTGGCCTGATTGTATATCATCATCCTCTCCTCCTACAGGATACATGGAAAGACTGAGCGATTTCCTCAAAATTACACAGACTATTGGCATCCAATCTTTCAGACAAATCCAAAGTTACCATATTAAGCTGCACCCTATTTTTCTGGAACAAAGCCACCATGCATAATTTTCCCTGAGGAAATAAATTACAATTAAATAAAAACTGAATGAGGAAAGAGAAGCCTAAATATTAAACTATACATGTTGGAAGAGAATACATCTTTCTGGCCGATTCTCCCGTGTCTATAAATTACAGCATAACGTAATGTATCATGTCTCAGCTACAAGAACAGCACTGAAAAGAATAATTTAGCTTCTCATACACAGAGTTAATGATGAATTACCATTTGCATGTTTCATCATTCACTGGTACATATGGCTATAATTCAGGAGTTGTGACAGAACAAAATCTATTACTCTAACAAAAGATTTGTATCAGACAATTATCTTGATGGTTCCTGTCTTGTTCTTAGAGTAGCAGTGTGCTCAAAGAACTCTGACTTATCTGCTAGCTCTGGAAGTTCTCAGATACCGTGAACCTCCCTCCTCAACCATAAAAGCATAGAAGAAAAACTAATGTTATTTTTCCATGTAACTGAAGGAAGCTCACGTTCCTTGCAGTAAACCACTTGTCTAGCCTGTGCTTTTAGAGGATCCCACATGCTGCATTTTCACCTGTGGTGTTTTTCAACTCAGGTTACAGTTTCTGAAGACCTGGCAATCCTCCTCCTCTGCCCAAAGCAACCCCAAAGCAACTGAACCCATCTTTCCAAAAGCATATTACAAAATAGACTCTGAAAGTCATTAATCCACGATTTAATGCTGTATGGGATAGTAATTTTTTTAATCCCTACACTTGATGCATGACTATGAGCCAAAAGCAGCTCTGAACATGATGGATACATTCATAAAAGCCTGTATCAAAAGCCATTTCTTCCAGGAGAACACAAGTATGTTCTATACCACAGGGACATGGAATGAAGCCGTGAAATATTCTAATGGTGAATTAACTATTGCCTCATTGTGCAAGCTTTCCCATGCCATTTAGTCTCCATAAATCTAGCTGTGAGACTTCAGTGAACACAAAACAATTTATCCCCAAATCCAACTGGGCCTATCTGGTTTCTGTCATGGTTTGACATCACCTGCTTAGTTTTATAGCTCAACTTGCATTAGCAATCCACTTCCAAATCCATGCGATCTTATCTGTGCTACAAAGACACAGAAAGAGGACCCATCTTTTTATTAGGTTGTCAAGTAACTCAGTGAAGCTCTTCCTGGGCATAGATTTTCCCTTAGGACCAACACACATCTTGACATTTTGATCGTCTACCCTGCTCCATAAGGAAGGTACCATGTATTTTAGAACGGAGCCTCAACTTCCACTTTCCAATGTAAGAGTGTTTCTTGGACCAAGTATGAGAATCATGTGCATTTATTGACATAGTCTCTCATTTCAGGTGTCTTAACTGAGAAGTCTTCAGTGAGTCTGTCAGATTCCTTGATTAAATCATACGCCTCAGCTCTGAGCCTGCTTTCCCTTCAGTTGACATCTCACCCTAAATACAAGCTTCTGCTTAGGGCCACCTCTTCCTCATTCAACCTGTCAATCCTAAATTTATCAAAACCCAAGATGTGGATATCCTTTTAACCTATTTATCCACATTAGATAGTTCTTGACTTCTCCCCAGGGAAGATTTCTGGGAAGCTTTCCACTCTTTTGTCTGCTTATTAGGCTTCAAGGTTGTCACATTTACACAATTCATTTGTACTTCTGACTGATTTTCAGGAAAAGACAATTCCTATTTTTTTAGTTCCAACTCAGTGAGGACAGTGTCCACTGAATTTGAAAGCTCTCCTGCACACAGGACTGAGGCTCCATATGTGAGGAATGTTTGGTAGTTCTTTCCCATATCTGCAGGTTCTGCCTTTCCAACAACAAGCTTGACTCCTTTCTGACTTATAACAACAGAAATAAAATCAAGCGTAACTTACCCACAGACTGACAGCCAACTGACAATGGGAGAATTGGGACCTTTGGAAATGCCTAGGTCAGGAGACAACCTCCACAGTCTTGGCCACAATTTAATACTTAGGAAAGCACATTAAAGCGTTAGGTGGGCATGAATACTGACATTGGAAATGGACCTCCATAGCTGAAAAGGTGAAATTACTCTCCTTTTACTGTTTATACATTAAAAACACAGTGGAAGAAGATACAGTAGATGATCTTCTGAGGTCCCTTCCAATCCCTAATGATTCTATGACTCTATGAAAGGTTTCACCACCATTTATCTTCTCATTATTACTTTTCTGCTCTGCTGTTGAAAAAAATAACAACCACTTTGGATTTAAGCCATTCCCCAATTCAAATCCAAACTGGATCCAGTTCAGGTCTCAGCCCACCTATCAAATATGTACAGACACAGTAATCCTACTGAACATGGTTTAACCCAATTCTCATCGCTAGACAATCTCAGTGAAAACTCATTATTTCTTTGGAGAATAAACCATGCTGGTTCTGAGAACATCTCATGCCTTGCATCAGAAGAAACAAAGACATTTGCTACTGAACTTACCTTGGCTTTCATACAGCATATTACATGCCCAGGATACACTGCTAAAATAGCCCCAGAAGAACTGTAACTGCAAGTTTACTGTATCAAAGATAAGTGTGAGAAATAAGTTTTCTGGTTCCAAACAGTTGAACACCCAACTCTACCCCTCTCACCTGAACTTGCATACAGAGCTGTGACAAGCAGGTCGAACTACAAGCTGTCATTCACAGTACCTCTTAAAGTGATTGTTGATTGTTGTTTGCATTCTCTCAATACATTAAGTATGGATCAAAGCAGGAAGTTATGCAAAAAGTGAGCAGGAAAATAGAATTAGAAGGTAAAGTTTGGACTCAGGAAAAGGTTACAGCGTGTTAAGTGACAGACAGTCACGGTCACGTGCTGCGTTAGCCCAGGTCGCTCTCGTAAGGGAACGCACATATACTGTTATCACAGATCAGCAGCAGTAACTTGTAAAGTCTGAGCCTTAATTCCCAAATGTGTTCATCACGCTGAATGGAAGTAGGTATGTGCCAATACGCTACTGTGTTTTTAAAAACCATTTGAAAGACTAAAAATAGCTCCTAGAAGGCATTAAAAAAACGTGTTTCTATGTTGGTCGTTGCGACACCCGTTACTTCACTTGCAAGAATCTTACAACACTGTCCATCTTTATGAGATTATAGACCACAGAAAACACATGGGGAAGACTGATTCTCCTTGCACGAAGGCTTCTCTGCACCCATCTGGCAACATAAATAAAAGCTTCCTAGCGAGAGGATAGATGACACTCAACTCTGGGCTCTTTACGCCGCTAGACTGGTGCAAAGAAAAAAAGCCGGTGTCTAGTGTTTGTCTGACAAGAAACAAATCTATTTTTGTTTATTAAAACCCTGTGGTAGATCATTAGAATAAAAAACTCAAGCCCTAGATACTTGTGCCTATTGGAGGAGAGCAAGCTGAATTAGCACTGAAGACTGTTGAAACTTCCAGGACATTAATAACCAAGAACCACTAGAAATATCCATGGTAACAAACAGTAGCTAAGTACAGTACAATCACCCTGATTACCATAGAATTAGCACAAAACAAATGTTTATTTTTCCTAAATACATGTATTATGATGATGATGATAATAATGTTAGTAACTACCCCAAATTACAGAGTATTTGCCCAAAATGGCCAATGGCATTGCATTAAATGCTTTGCTCTGCACTTGTTTTCAAATTACTTTGCCTGCAGTCATTTCTGTAAGAAGTGTATTTATAACAGATTCTTTCCTCACTCTTTCGCCCACCCTGTCCCCCATCCCTGACTTTCTCTCCCAGCTCTACTGATTTGAATATCAGTTGTAGTCATTGATCACTTCACAGATGACCACAACTCTTCTCCAACCTTAGTTGCTGCACCATTAACCTTTCCATAAGGTTCTCACCCTAGCAGACAACACAGGCTTGATTAAATTAAAATCAAGGATTGTGTACTCTGGAAATTATAGCACAATAAATGAAAATATTAATTTAAAGCAACAGACCGTACAGAGGGTTGGGCTTAAGTGCACTGAGGGAAAGAGGTAGTAGGTTAAATGAAGTAGAAGTGTTAGTAGTGCAACAGGAGGGACTACTGTTTGCTTTTCTTGAGCCTATGTGTTTAGTCCCACTTCCTGGCTTAATTAATCCTGCAAATGAGTCTAGGATGCATCTGATTTCTCTGCCAAGCTCATCTCACTTCCACTGGGCCATTGCTCATGCTTGCTGGCCCCTGATAAGCTTGTCTGGGAGGTTAACATGGCAAAAAGTCCTAGTCACTGTTTTGGTTGGGCTTGTTTATGTCCCCAGAAGGACACAGCACCAGACAAACAAGCACTAAGAATGCCAGGCTAAGCTGTAACATTAACACACGTCTTTGGCTAAGATACTGGTCTTTATGAGATAGTTAATTCTAACCCATATCCCAGGACACTGCTGCTGTAGCTCAAGTATCATCCTGTTTTACATCAATATCTGATCCCTGAGCATTGAAAATAAATTTTAAGGCAAGTTCTCTGATCCAGCTGAGATCCAGCACCATGGTTTTCCCAATACACCCAAGAGGAATCCTGCACGTTGTAGAGGAAGGAGGAATTCTGTGAGCAATCTTTCTTGCTGGAGGAAGAGTATTTGGGAAGTGCTGCCTTACGCCCCTCTATTTTTTTATTACCAAATTTAATTGTTAATTTATTATTAATTACACTTATTGATATCCTTCAGAAATGACTTTAACTTCAATATAAAAAAATTTGGTGAATTGCAGAGACCAGGAAAAAATTGTAGCAGCACAGGACTAGTGGTTTGCCAGCACATTAGAGCTGGTGTAACAGCCCTTAGGTGATGGGTTTTGTTGTAAGTACATTGGACAGTCTCATCACACTGCCAAGTGCAAAGAAGTCACTGCTAGGAAAGAATCCAGCCCTAAGCCACACGTGCTTCTGTCACCTGGGACAACGAACACGAAGTCAGGAAGGGATTGATACTGAAAGGATCCTGAAAGTAAAACTAGAGGGCTGAGGCAAAGCTGTTGAGTCTGGCAACTAAGACCTAGAATGAGACTGTCACAGTGACTGACAGACATCCGACAGACCTGATCCCCTTGTCACATTCACCCTATGTCAGTGGTACTGCATTAACTAAAACAATGACTCCAAAGTTATACTGGTGCCAGTGAGAAGAAAATAAAAGCAAGCCAAGCCACAACAAAACAGGTTTTGTACACACAGCCTGGGGAAATGGTCAGTCAGTGCAAATGACACTACTGAAGTTGTCAGAGCTAGTCTGGTTTACTCTAGCTGAGAGCATCACACGTTACACCTATGGATAGTACACAGTAGGTAGGGTTTTCATTACTCAGTGTCCATTTCTCCACACCAGAAGTACATACAGGCACATACGTAAGCAGAGAAGAGTCCCATCATTACACACCTCCGCTGCATGTATTAAGACTCCCAGAAAGCTGAAATCTAGTCACAGACTATCAGGCTCACATCAGTGTGAGCTGTAATGACAGCTGGCACTCCGCTGTTCTCAAACCCCCTTTTACAGCATACAGCACCATGCTTCGACACGCGATTGAAGTAATTAGCTGCCGAGCGGCTGAACGTACCCCGCAGAGCACTGGTGTCTCGTCTGACACATCTGGGCACAGAAAGTAATTGAAACAGCTGCTTCTACCCATATGGCAGCAAAAGCTGGTGGTAGAGAGCCTGCTGGCTAGGCTGTACCAACCTCAGACAAATTAGCCATCATTAATCCCAGAATCTGACCAGCATACACAGAGCCTCTAATCAAGACATCTGGGGGAGGGGAGCTGAGGGGGAAGGGGAGGGAGGACTGGCAGGGAAGAAAGGAGCCATTTAAGATTATTCTTAATGGCAACAAAGTGTGAAAAGAAAAAAACCCCCTAATACTCTTTCTTTAAACATCAACAAAAAAAGCAGACCACCAGAGCCCTCCCTCACCAACACTTTTCTCAATCAGCTTGTCTAGGTGGCTTCGCCCACGCTGTTCATTAGAGGGCTGCTAAAATAGCAGCACTGCTTTCTGAAAGTGTCACACTGATATATGCACATGTCTGGCATCGCAAAAAGATTATAAATAGCGGCGGGTAAGCTAAGAACCTGGGGTATTTTTACATTGTGGTGGATGCAGCAGCAAAGCTAAGGCTGCGGGTGAGGACTGGACCTACCCTTGTATGGAGGTACTCGAGGTGCACCCCCCTGCTCTGCAGAATCAAGTGTGGGGCAAGCAGACACATGTGGCCTGTTCCTTTTCACAACTGTAAAGACATTTTTGGCTCTAAACTATGTCACCTGTAGTGAATTTGTACAAATCAACATAGCTCTTCTTGGCACTGTAAAATTCAGCCTGAAAGTGGAGGAAAGGGAAAACTTCCTCCCCATATCCACAGAACTAAAGACCGCCAGTCAAGTAAGCAGCATGTATGGGGGAGGAACAGACTGTGTGAAGCCTGTGGTACAGTGTCTCATCCCTGTATTATTTTGTGTTTAATAAGATGTGAGCCCTGACACAAGTTTTTTCTGTCGTCTGGCTATTTACTTTGCCCCTCTCTGGATCCTCCACAGCCTCTTTTTAACAGCTGAACTTACAAGTCAGTCTAGGTTTTTTTCCTACCCATCCACTTGTGTTTCCCA
This sequence comes from Phoeniculus purpureus, assembly GCA_028565055.1. Taxonomy (NCBI): domain Eukaryota; kingdom Metazoa; phylum Chordata; class Aves; order Bucerotiformes; family Phoeniculidae; genus Phoeniculus; species Phoeniculus purpureus. Next base: position 14,854,939 of record JAOXOE010000705.1, on the reverse strand, counting down.
AACTTGGAGGAACACAGCATTCAAGATCTCTGCCCAATATCACATGTTGAATGGTTGAAATTAGGCAGCCAATTTGAGAGTTACTGAGGGAACAGGCCTCCCGCTAACTGTGCACACTATGCTGCTTCAGATGCGATGCTCCAAGACCTTTGAATGATGCCAAGTGCATACACATTAGCATTTTAGTTGGTTTCAGGAGTGTGCTTCCGATTAATCTGCCTTACTGTGCTTTGGCTTTGGTCTGGGCTGCTTTAGATTCATCCAAGAGGAATGGCTGAATCTAAAGCAGAAGATATGTGCCATGAGTGCACCTACTGCACTCCAGCTGCTAATGGGACTAGGAAGAACCAAGCCAAAAGCAGCTCCTCAAAACCAGAGAAGTGCAGATGCCAAGTCCTCACTGTTTTGCTTGACAGACCCATTCCTACCAGACTACTTGCTAACACATGCATCACCTCCCAGTACTCCAGCAGTGCAGTAGTGTGAGCACAACAATCACATGCACCCCTGCTGCATTTAGTCTGAGGCAACCAAAAGACCCTGTGACCTACTCACAAACCAGTTATATGCTCCAGGTTATATCTTTGCAGTGCTGCTCTTGTGTTCCTCTTTTAGTTGTTCTCTGCACTGCTAAAGTGTGGATAGATCACCTGCATTGGGTCTTACAGGTGTCCAAAACATCTTAGATGCTTTTGGGATGAATCTCTTCTGCTGAGGCAAATAATGCTGCCGTTGGCTTTACAGTAACTATGTTCTTGCTCCCAGCCCCCAATTCTTCAAATTCCAGATCCAGAGATATACACTGGGTTATTCTGCGGGAGGGAAAATCCCACAATCAAAGTGAGAGAGTTGATTATAATCAGTGAATTGCGTTGCACCTACATCATGCAGAGCAGGCTCTGTCTAGCTCTGCTAGTGCTTCTTTATGATCTTCACAGCACGCACACCTCACTTCTTGCAGCACAGAGAGACATTCTGCCTGGATGCTCAGAGAAGATTAAATAACAGTTGTGAGAGTAACTGGTGTTAGCGATCTCTCCCCTTGCTCACATCTTGCCCAGTCCCCTCCAAACCAGATTGTTCCTTGAAGTCAGCTTTGTGAAGTGAGTATGATTTCTTACACAGAAAATTTGAGTGCTTCTATGAAATAATGTAAACACGCAGAGTCTGTCCCCACTTGGAAACTAATCCCTGTTGATGTGCTGCTTTATGATTGTTGCGCTGAAGGACACCATGTCAGCAGAAAAGTCTGTTATGTCACACTACAGCTTCACTGCAGGCTCACAGAATCATTCAGGTTGGAAAAGATCCTTGAGATCATCGAATCCAACCATTAACCCTACTCTACCAAGAGGAGCTACGAGACCTGCAATCACACTGGTCATTAACACAGAAAAAGACATTATGGAAAGCATAGAAAGCAAACAATTCCTTTAAAAGTGTTCTCTCAAATGTTACTCTCTCAGTAATCCATGGTGGCTCCCTTGACCTCCTATTCCTGGTTTATGTATTGCTTTAAAACAAACCTATGTTACATAAGGTTGTCTGGAAAGCTCCTGGCCACACATGTCTGTGACAAAGGAGGCCCATATTGAACAGAAGTGCCAGCAACATGGCAATGTTTGCTGCTTGTGGTGTCAGTGCCCTGGTTCTGTCTTGTCTGGCTTCTAACACACTGCTGAAGACACATGCCTTTGCGGCATGTGCCCGGTTAGAAGAGGAGAGCGAGATGGCCCCCTGTGATTTGTTTACGAGAACATTGCTCCCATCAATCTAGGGCTGTGAGGGATGGAAGCATGGTGTTAATGCTTCCCTTGACACAGGGATCAGGTAATGTTGTCAAAACAGATCTCTTTCAGACATTCCACAGCTTCTGGATCCTGAAGGCAGAGGTAAGCTGTGACTTCTGTTGGGGCATCTGCAATGTGGTCTTTTCTTTGGCTACAGATTTTTTAGTTTGATTGCTTGGCGGGCAGGCTAAGCCACTTGATATTACCAAGAAAGCTGAAAGAGAAGTCACAGGTGGCAAGTTTTCTTCTAAATGTTGCTGGCTATTTGCTCTCCAAGTACTTCCTTCATTCTATGCAGTTTCATTTCTGTAGTTGGGCCTTACAAATATTCTGCAGTAACTCTGCTTTAGCAGTATAAAGTCAGGGGTGCTTTCCAAGGACCATGTGGAACAATCTTTAATGTTTTTCAGGACTACTCCACAAGCTTTCCCAGATACTGATGTATTGATAATTCAGAGTCTGATAGACTAGCATCACTAGCTGATTCACCACTGGAGCACACAGAGTGGTGGCTATTTCACTAAGTCCCTATCAAATGTCTCAAGATACAGCCCTTCCCCTGGGCTACATCTTAAAAGAAGTGAGGAAATGACTCACTGATTATCAGGGCCTGTGGTTTGATGTGTCTAGCTGTCCTGGCTAAGAACTTGAATTGAATGAGACTTCCACAATTTGGTGAATCAGCACAAGAAACAGATCAAACTGCCTCAGATGTAGATTAACAATGAATTCTGAACTGAACAGTTGAAATAGTTTAAAATGTTGGAACCAGTACTTTGGAAAGAAGCCAGACAAGATTCAGGGAACGACTACTTTCAACAGCAGGAGAACTTTCCTGTTAAGGGAAACTTTCAGTTTTTAGAAACTGTTCTACAGGCTAAGTTGAGATGTTTGAGACACTTCAAAATAGTCCAAAAACCTTGGTGGGAAAATGTTCTAGGTACAGAATAATCCTGATGCTGAAGACAAAGCAGCCTGGCACATTTGCACTGCTTTTCCCTCTTTAATTTGTGTACTGAGAAGGTTAGCTGGCTGGTTGAGAAGGAATCCCTTCTGCTTTTTCCATGGGAGCTGAACATACCACTTATCAACTCTCATTACTTATCTGTGCATTCCTTTGGGAAAAGGTGGAAGAGCATTTTCTCTTGGCCAAGAACGTGAGAAAGGAGATGTGTGTTCCTCCCTTTAAAGGGGGGGAGAATTTGGGGAACCATGGATGTGAACGGTGGTCTTTTAGCAGTGACAATAAATGTTCACACATGTGAGCACCTGCAAGGCTGCACTGGTAAACATTTAACAAAGGGACCTCATCCACCCCCTCCCCCTTTGTCCACTACTATATTTGTGAAACTAATTACATTTCTCAACAAGAGGATCACTGTTTTCTTTCCAGTTCCCTTCCCAATCTGAGCCTGGGGCGTACACACCACACTGCACAATTAAACCAGTTAGCACAACACCTGGATTACAACCCGGCAGTCAATTGGGGGCCATGTGTTATATTATTCTACATCAAATCCACACCATGCACATACTCTCACAGAAGTGCACACCCCCCAGACGAGATTCTGAAAGCCTACGTGCTTAATGTCTTTACATACGAGAAGCTGTTACTCGAACTAGCATTTCTGTGCTGAGCTGTAGCAGACAATGGCCTGAAATATTCAGTTGTCATTCAGATTTGCTTTTCGATATCTACAAGACTAAGAATCAGTTTGAAACATCTGCAGTTCTTCATATAAGATCTGTCCTGAGGGCATGTCCTACCTGTGCCTGCAGCTTTCTGCCTCACCATTAGTAAACCACATCTCGTGTGCGTGCACACACAAAGGGGTGTACGTGGTACCAGTCTGCCCACACAAAGCAAACGCTTCTTCATATTTTAAGTCATCTGCAACATCTGTTACTGCCTCTGTTAAAAGAGTGTAGGGTTAATTCTGTGGAACCAGATTACCCTGAGTATATAAAATTAAAGTGGCTCTAAATTACTTGAGATATTTTATGAATGAAATTATCTTTCAGTAGTCTATTAAAACAGTTGTGAGTGCGTGTTCAAACAGTTCCTGACTAAACAAGGACACCAAGACACCATCACACTTTAAATATTATTCAAAACATTCAGCAGAAGGCCAAGGCCAGCTCCAGAGAGATGACAATTTCAGAAGGTTCCTCTGAAACCTTCTGAGGCAGCTCTTTAGTCTCAACTTGACCATATACATTCCTGACCCTGACTGCTGAGGACATTGGGATGCTCTAGAATGTCTACGGTCCCAGCATCTCAAGTCACTTCATCTGTAAAGTTACAGCTCCACCCGAGAGAGAAATGCTGGGATTATAAATTGCACCATTAATGTTTCTTGCCAAGTAGTTTTACCTCAAATTGTGTTTCCTTTATTTCACACTCTGCCTCTCCCAACTCTTGAACTTCATCACTTTTCTTGTGCTGTGTTTCCATGGGTCTTTTTCCTTTTCATTTTCAAAAGAGAATTCTAAGAGAATGCTTTTAATTATATTTCAAGTAAGAAAATATATGATATTGTTGGAGACCCCCTTGGAGCATTCTCAGGGTGGTTTGCTTATAAATCAAATTATTGAGGGCTTAATTGTGCAACCCTTCTGTCTTGCAAGTCCTACTCTTCTGAGTAAGCTCACGGAGACTTCCCAGTGGGTAAAGCGCTCAGTAACATATGTGCACAATCTGGTGTTGCAATGAGTATCACCCTCGCATAGTTTGTGGCCCAGTGCATTTCCAGTACTTGCAGTGTGTTAGATAAAGTCTAATGGTAAACATCTGTTTAAAACGACTTATCAGAATTACAGGCCAGTTTCTAACAGCCTTATTCACACAGAGTCGTACCTAACTCCTTGAGGAGTCTCTTTTAAAGGAGGAATCACACACTGGATCACATCAGAATCCAGACCTAGAACACTCAAGTCTGTTGGACACTCATCCAGCCCACCAAAATATTTGTAGAGGTGCTTTAATTTTAAGCACATGCATGTATGTCCTGTGTTCCACTCCCCCTAGAAAAGAAAGTATTCAACAAATAAAAAAGCGACCACACTTTTTGAAAATGTCTGTGGCTTTAGTCTTGCAGGGAGCTGAGTTTTACAGCAAAGCTCACACCTCCGAGTTAACTGTATGCATATGGAGTTTCTAAACTCTGCCTCATCACTAGCACCTTGCAGGACTGACCTCATTGAGAGGAAAGAATTTCCAAACATTCATCACCCACAAGTTCAGCCAGCAGTGATTCAGTTTACTACTTACTGTTTGTAAGTCAATCACATGTAGATGGTTGGCCCAGGACTAACAAACAAACTCTGCAGTTTGGGAAGTGCCTTTATCAAAGCGTTTCAAGAAGTCTTCCTTAAAACATATACATGTGGTAAGTGTATATATACACAGCTATATTTATACACACACATATATATAACATACACATGCAAATACTGATGTTTCTTTCTCGTATCTCTCAAACAAACTTGTTTGCTCCCAAGCCCCATCTCAATTCCAGAAAGATCTATATTCTGCAAGGCTCCATGCACAGGGACAGCCATGTCTCCTGAATATTTCCAATGTTTTCTCCTCTACAATAGGCTAGACAAACAACTACAGATTGCCTATGGATTTATGGAAATCCTCCAGGATTTCCTACAGGACATTAATAGGCAAAATTGATGAGACAAAACAAGAAAGAGGAGACCAGCAAGCAAGGTATCACTCAGCAAGCTCAGTGAAGGAGCAAGTGTAATCTCAGACTGTCTGTTAGTTAACAGGTTAATGTCCTACACAAGCCCATTCCTGTGTGATTAGGACTTGATTTCACAGCACATAGTTAACAAAACAAGTCTCTGGAGCTCGGGCAAAGCCAGTTGCTTGTTGGGGAGAATGCAGTTGATAAGATGTTCTGTAATAACAGACCCGTGTGGTCCCCAGCAAAACACAAAAAGACGTGCAAGAAAAAGATGGAAAATTTAACTTTTAGTGATAGTGACTGCATGTAGAGCCTGCAGCAGTCTCATCCGTCTGACCTTGCTTTGTGAACTACAAATGACCTCGCTGAAAAACAACAGAGACCTTTTCTTGCTCTAGGCTGTCTCTTGATTGTATCTCTTCCTTCAGGTTACTGTAACTGCTCTTTTCCAGGGGTTGGGGAGGAAAAAAAAAGAGAAGCAGAGTAGAAACACTTAGCTGAAGAACCAAAGGCCCCCCAGGCCTGCTTCTTCCTCAGTTCTACCACCACACTATTAATAACGGACAACGTTTTCATTAAACGATGCACTTTCCCGCTCCAGGATAGACTTGAGTTTTCTGTACTGATCATTATAAGAGTCCCAGGAGGGCTCCTACAACCACACTGTCTTCACAACAGAGACAAGAACTATCTGTTCCTACACAAACCTTACACTGTGCCAATCCCAAGAGTGAAAGACACCTAATAACCCACAAGTGAAAGAGGTACCAAGCCTAGTTATCAAATTCCATCCTGCAGGATAAAAGCATCCCCAATTCAAATTTCTCACATAAGGTCTTTGCAGATAAAAGATTTCTCCCAGGTGCCCCTGAATGGCAGGGAGCAGTGTCTTGTGCACAGCAATTACCCTTGGTTTATTTTATTTCAAATTGAAGAAGCCTTCCTGATCAACATTAAATCATTTGCAGCTCTAGGTTAGTTGCTGCATTTAGGAAACAGTCTCTGGTTCACTTTAGTGCACAGAACAGTGACTTTTAAATAGGGACAAATAATTGCTCCTTAGCACAGTTTTTTCTCTCTCCCTTATACAGTATCACTGACAGACATCTAACCTGATGCTGAAAGGCCATTACGTAGTGATCCCACCCACTGGTCCAAGATGTGCTCCATTTCTGATGCAGTCACCATGCAATGTCTGTTCAGACTGGAAACAACTGTCACCTTTCCCATTCAGAATGGGTAACATCCTCAGTACCTTTTCCAAAAGACAAACCACATACTATCTGCATTGCCAAAGACTCCCCTGTATTCTTCATCTTCTTACTAAGAAGTTAAAAGGACCAATAATTTAAACATAGAAGCAAGCAAGCTATTATGACTAACTGACCACAGAAAACTTCTCCAAGTGCTACCTTGAAGCAGTTGTAATAGAAGATTGCAGGAAGCATCTATTTCTGGAGAACTATCTAAAAATCTGACTAGGATATAACCAGATGTGCACTGATGATATTTGAGTTAGCACTGCTAATATTACTCAAATCCACAGCCTAAGAGTTCTCAAGTGAGCTTGTGTCCCTGAGAAGTAGAAAGTTTAAAACTTTATACTTACAAAAATAGTGACTATTGAAATGTTCCACTAGCACCTGGAAACAGACCATGTTGCCACTATTACAATGAATAACAGCGCACTACATGCCCAAATTCACGGGTGCTGCTAGTGAGGCATGGGGAAAGACAGCTTTGCTTTTTTGGGTGGTCACCTCGAGGCAGACCTTCAGAGAAAGGTGTTCCACTGTGGTTTCAGAGAATTACAGACCATTATGGATTGGAAGGGACCTTGAAAGATCATCTAGTCCAATCCCCCTGCCACAGCAGGATCACCTTGACCAAGCCACACAGGAAAACATCCAGGTGGGTTTTAAACGTCTCCAGAGAAGCAGATTCCACAACTCCCCTGGGCAGCCCCTTCCAGTGCTCTGTCACCCTCACTGGGAAGAAGTTCCTTATCAGATTGATGTGGAACCTTCTGTGTTCCAGCTTACACCCATTGTCCTGTCATTAGATGCCACTGAGAAAAGCCTGGCTCCATCTTCCTGACACCCACCCTTCACATATTTATCAACATTAATTAGGTCACTTGTAAACCCTTGAAAAGGAAGATGTTCCCTGTTTACTGGTATCTTCCAAGTCACAGACTAAGAACAGTCCAGAGAACAGCAGCATAGAACTTTCTGCCAGCTGATGCATCAACAGTAAAACTTCCTCTCCCTGACAACCACCTTTTATGAAGTCGTAGTCTACAAAAAGTACATAGTCTAGATTTTTAAATGTCTGTGTGCTGTGGAAATCTATATGACAAACTTTTGTATTAAAAAAAATCAATTCTGAGTTACGATTTGACTAGCAGAAAATTGCTATCACATTTGTTTCTACATTTGTCTACCTCATGTCCTTTTCATTCATAGGCTGGCCAAACTAAGCTTTCCTTAAAAACTCCCCAAGAAAGGCTGTGACATTAAAATGTCCTTTGATGCTCTTTCACTAAGCAGTGAATATTAACAGTTATGGTGACCCTGTTCCCTAATGTGTCTCTGCTGGATCAATAGCAGTTAAGTGCCACTGTTTTACAATTAAAAAGGGGATCATTTTAAATTTAAAAGCTCATAGCTAATTTTCTTCTTGGCACTTTATAGCATAATTCATTTTTGAAAAACCACATAGGGAGACCATATACTTTATTCTTTGTCGGCAGCCTTATCGGGGCTAGCTTTAGTGCTCATCGTTGCATTATGTATAATTTACAGCAATGCCCAGTCAAGCCATCCACATGGCAAGACCTGTCACATTGCTCCTAAATAAGAATTTGATCTACACCCAAGAAGCAGAGGTAGAACCTGTTGGTTTTACGCCTCAGTGAACAATTTTTTGATATGCATTTTGTAGCAGATCACTTTCAGTGTTTTATTTCTGCACTTCTGTCAGACAAAGCATCAGCTCTTTGTAGGCTGAGTGGTTTGTACTCTGCTTGAGGGAGCCAACAGGTAGGAAGAAGTTTCTCAAGTGTTGTGCAAGTAACCTGCAAACTAACAGGGAGAAAGCTCACTTGCCATTTGGAGTAAGAATTGCCATGTCTAGAGGAGATTCAGGTTGTTCCTAGGGGTCCCACAAATGGTCTTGGAAGTCACATAATCTCCTTTAGTCAGAATAGTTTGACTATATCAATAGCCAACAGCAGCCTTGAATGATCCATGGTATCCCCATAGAAGAATCACTCCATTCCTCTATTTCCCACCCTGCATCAAGACAAGACAAATTCAACCACATTTCTTCTATTTTATGAATGAGGTGATGTTGTTTGAGATGTTCCACAAACAAAATATTCTGCATCAGTTTCATGACTAATGACTACTCTGCCAACAGCCACTGGTTTCCCTGGCCCTTTAACACAAACAGTAACAAAACCGGGGAAAATCAAAAAATCAGCAAGTTGACAAGAACCACACTTCTGAACTTGGTTCTTGTAGGTGGGATTTTGCAATCCATGCATTCAGAAGGGCTCCAACGACCAAACATTATCAGCTATCCTCAAAGTGGACATGGAGCCAAGGAAAAGTTTAAGACTACATTAGAATAAAAGGTGGAAATTCCCAAACTCTGTAGATCAACCTCCTTTGACACCACAGCTGAGTCACATTGGGACATAGCCAACTGCATCAATACTGGGTTTGGTGTGTGATTGCAGCTACTGCTGAAGCAGTAACTGCAGCATTAAGGCTGTGCTGGAGAATCATTACCCAATTGTTTTATTAACTTTGTGAAGAAGGAACCTCTCATTTTTGTTCTCCCTTTCTCCCGAATGATAATGATGTGGGCTCTAAAAGATATTTATGGAAAACAGCACTTCTGGCCCTCAGCTGACACCGACGTTAGCAGACAAATAGGCCTCCCTCATTTACAGGTAGAGACTAGCAGGGGCTTTTAACATAAAAGCCCATATTCATCCTGAATTAAATAAATTCTCTTTTAACAAATCTCTGCTGTGCATTAGTAAAAAAATAACTGGAGCCACTGAGCGGCTGCAGTATGATAAAGGCACATCAAACAGAGGAAATGCTCGGGTTAATGCAGCCTGGCTCCCCTGGGGACCCTCTCACCCAAGTGGTCATCTCTGTAACCCAAGTCATCAGGGGGATGAGAAGGCTGGAAATGGCAGTAGATCAGGTTCTAACAATGTGTGCTGGTCTAACACAGCACTGTACAACACAATTAACTGCTTACACCAGGCACTGCCTTGTTTCTGCCACATTACACTTCTCACATTTCACGTAATAGTGTTTGCAAAGTGCTCCCAGTTTTCAATTAGCCTCGTCCGTCCTCCCCCCTCACATTCATCTGTCCCAGTGAACCACTCAGAAGTTAAGTCGCGCAGACACACACTCTCAAGGCACGTGTTTCAAAGACACTGCTGGCAGTCCTGCGTTCTTACTATCTTTTTTTAAGCCAGTCATTAGATGTGATTCCTCAGAAGTGTATGGGGTAAATTACATCAGGAGTATAGCTTCTCTTTTCTTTCCTGCCCTAGGCATACAAGAAATAAGTAGCAAAACAAGTAGTAACTCCTTCATCCACAGAATAACCTCTCCATGAGTGTCCTTCTACCTATTGATTTGCTGATCTCCATCACAAAAAAAATCTGAAAACTACTGCTTCATATCCTGCTTCTTTGAAGTAGACTGATGTAATAGCATACAGATTAAAAATGCAAATAAAAAGGATTGACTCGAGATTTTTGCCTCCCATCTCTGTGCCCTACAGTGACCATCACAATCATATTCACTTTTCTTGTGTAATTCTCTTATAATTCACCCCTTTACATTCTCTCTCATACTGATGTGAAAACTGTGCCTTTTAGTCTGGGAGACATGAGATGGAGTATCCTATGTGCTTGTTTTTTTTAAATACTACTACTAAGTACCTGTAAGACAGTCAGTCATCTCAGAAAATACACCACGTCATTTTCTAGGACAGCATTACTGTACTTGTGATGCAGATACCTGAAGCAGGCTCACACATTAGATGATAGCAAACTAAAAAGTTACAGAAGGTTCAGATGTAAGGTCTGGATCCTGACAGGACTAGTTTATCTGAGGGTAACAAGCTCAGTGGCTCAACAGGTCATAGCACTGGCTTATAAACCTCAAATGACCAGAAATCCATAAGCAGGTTTGTATCTGACATCCCAGTTTATAACAGCATTGAGAAGGAACCCAACCAGCCTCTAAGAATTGCTTTTACACATCTCAACTCAAAAGCCTCCCAAGATACAAATTCAGAGTGTGTAACAAGAAATACTCTAGCACATAAAACCAGATGCAAATGCAGTTTGTGTTCTCAGCTTTCAGAGCTGAATGAGAAATAGGAGCTAAAACAATCTCCTAAACCCCAGCTTTTACAAGAAACTGGTTACTTCCAATTGCCTGATGCAGAGGAAAAAAAGAAGGGACTCTTACCTGCTTTCTCTTTTCCTGTATTTCTGATGAAGCACTAGATGAAAGTGTAAAACAATAAAAATCACCGTTTCTAAAATTCAGTGCCACAAAAATCAGTTGGGAATGAAGATAAAAACAAAGTTTCAGCTTATTGAGCTAATCCTGCTCTGCCTACACAGTAATTATTGAAAAGGTAGCTCCTAATCAGCGACATTCAGCATGACACAGGATCCTACCTTGTAACCCTAAAAGTAAAAGACTTAAGGAAGCAAAACCAGGAGCAGTTTAGCTTTAGGTATTTGGTCTGTTGCTGAAAAAACCTCCGGCTCAAACCAGTCAGCTTTAGCATGGAAAAGCAATGTGCTGAAGCCGATTGGACTCATGCAGGAGACTGAACCAGAACTGGGAATGACTCGTTACGCAGTATTATTTCAGACATTTAAGCAAGTTGATGGCAAACATCTTCTCATGGTACTTCCATCTGCATTTTCCCCACGTAGGTCTACCTAAGAGTCTGGGTATGACCAAGGTCTGTATGGAAACAGATCCCCTTCTCCAATACAAACTGGAAACACAAGTACCAGCTGGAGGACTCTGACCTCTACTCTTTGCAAACATTCCAGTGTTCCAGTGTCTGGAAAAGGAATCACACTTTTGGTCCTTTACACTTTCAAAACCCTCAGGAAGTTCTGAGATATCAACCATGCTGCTGACCTGATCTTGGGGCCAGAGGCGCCCCCCCGCCCCCAGACTGTGAGTTTGGAGCAGAGCCACAGGCACACAGCAGTTCTTACACCTCACATTAGAAGACAATTGCCATTTGTAGGCAATGTGCAAATATTCAGGGGACTGTACTGAAACCAGTGAAGTCTTACTCTGTACTAGAGTATTGCAATGTTTGAAACTGAGCTACTAAATTCTAATTAAAAAACTCCAGTAAATTCCATATGGCTCCCAGGTGTTCCTCAACGCAGTCCCCAGTTTGCCCTTTCCCCCCTCACCAGAAAAAGCAAAACAGGAACTGGATTTACACAAGGAGATGCCATTTCCTCTGCTACCAACCTGCCATGGCTGTACACGATGCTGAAGACAGAGGCTGAAGCTGCCTGCACAGTATGTGCCCAGGCCCACTCTCCCACTACACTGCCTTTACAGTTGTTTTTAGGAAATTTGCTCCAGGCAGGTGAGGAAAAGTAGCAACCTTTGTGCCTTTCCAACATATTAATCATTCTTCCTTTGTCCCAACATCTCTGTGTAATTCATTTTCCATTCAACCCCAAGATGACCACATTCCTGAACAGGCAGAAAGCAGCCAGGGTTTTACATTAGCCCTTGTTAGGATACTTTTACAGTACATTTTGTTGTTGTTAGTTTATTGCCCCTCTTTCGTTCAGGTAAGCTAACTACAGCATTCCAGTAAAACCAAAACTTAGAGGGATATCTTAGGAATCACTTACAAATATTTTCCCGTTATTTAAGTTGTAGCACAGAAAGAATCTTAATACCTTTCTTATTTAACGTATTCATTTATCTTGACAGAAGGAACACGTAGTAAGGTTTGAATTGATTAGAGATATTTTTCAGTCACAAACCAAAATGTATTGTGTCACATAACACCACAGAAAAGCCTCTGCACTCTCTCAGTCAGGTGTCTTCCCGTTTTTAAACTTGGAAACATCAGAAGTGCAATTCTTGAAAGCCTGCTGGCATTTTCGTTGCTGAAGATAAAAGTGTTTTAGGCAGGTTAAACAAAAAGAATCACTCCAAACCATCGAAGAGATTGCTTAACTCTACCAGTGATTTCACAATAAGGTAAATCTACCTCCCCACCAAGATTAGAGCTGCAAGATCTGTCACTTCTTAAGCCTAGCAGGTTTCCAAACACCCACAGATGCTGCATAAAGAGTCAAGGACAAAAGCAAAACTCACATGTCAATGAAAATAAACCACATTCACCTCCTGAAGACAACTTTGGTTCAAAGAAAAGGATTGGTGTAACAAAACCTTTAGGAGAATAAATTTCCTAGAACCTCTTTATTCATCCTTAGTAGGGAAAACAGCGCACACCTTTGCCCAGAAAAAACTGACACTTACACCCAACAGTAATTGAGCCCCATTTAGTCTTGTTGTTCACTGTTCTCTGGGTTGCACTGCATTTTCTCACTTTCCACTCTCAAACTACCATTCAACACTGGGCCCATGCAGCCACTGGAACTTTTCAAATGCACAGACAGGTGTCAGCTGCTTAAAGACAAGTCCATTGCTTTCTGATCCTTTATGCTAGACTCGATACCACACAATTCCCTAAAGATGGGTATTTGCCAGGGCAGCAACTGCAGCACACTCCTGCAGAACTCACCCCTTAAGTGGCTTAATGGAGATGGTATTTATTCCTTTTCTGGAGACTTAGCTTCAGTGACACGTTAATACAAACATAAACGGAGCAAATATTTGTGTGCTTCTTGGGAATAACAAAGGCACGTTTATCTGATGCACACAGAAAAGACATTTTTGAACCTCATTAATACATGAGTAGAAGTCAATGGAGGAAAATGGATCTTGTTAACTGGCTTCTTGGATACCAATAAGCATCTCATTTGCCTTAAATATATCAACCTAGCAACACTATTTATTTCAATATAGAATAATCAGTGACATTAGAGAGCCCCAGCACTGCACACAGAGGAATGATTAATCTATTATTCATTCCACAATAAAGACTCTGAGGGATTTACCATATGAAAAGTGGTATTCAGAAAAGGAGGTGGGTTCTTCTTCCCCATGCCCGACCTGTATGGGAATTCCTGTCCCATGGGATGAATTCCCTTGAATAACATTGCAAGTTTTGGTTGTGAGTTTGTTTTTCTGAAGTACCCCCTTCCTTCCTGCAAGGCATGAGATGTTTCAGAGGGTGGAGAGACAGAATATGCAGTATGAAGACTCATGCATGCACATAAGTTTCTACAGCCTGTATCACTACTATGCCTCCTGAGGCGAGAGGGAATTGTGTTGATACGAGAAACAGAAGAATCTTCTTGCTAGCTAGTACCTATCTAGCCAAGATAGTGTTGACGTAAGGATATCTGCACATAGACATGTAGGTGCAGACTTGTATGTAGAGCAGCAGTTTGGAAAAAGTAATTGGAAACCTCACAGGAGAGAGTCTCCACAACCACAAAAGGATTGATAACCTTATTCAGAGGAAAGCCACAATTCTTAGATTGCACCCCAGAAGCAAAAAGACCTCCAAGGACATTTCCCCTGCACACTTCAGCATAAATTAACATAAATCCACTGGCTCCTAAACCAGAGCACAGACAGTTACCTCCATGAAGGTTACAAACTTGAAGACGGGAGATTTAGGTTGGACTTCAGGAACAAATTCTTTGCTGTGAGGGTGGGGAGATGCTGGAACAAGTTGCCCAAGGAAGTTGTGGCTGCCCCATCCCTGGAAGTGTTCAAGGCCAGGTTGGATGGGGCCCTGAGTAACCTGATCGAGTGAAGGCATCCCTGCCTATGCAGAGGGGTTGGAATTAGATGATCTTTAAGGTCCCTTCTAACCCTGGCCATTCTATGAAGGCCAGTAAACAACCAGACTGTGCATCTGCTTCAGGTAGTTGGAACGCAGCCATTAATTTTTTCCCATCAACTGTTTAATAATTATTAAGAATCATTCTGCTAACTCCACAGTAACAGCAGTTGCCCGAGTAACAGCACTCAGTAAGGCAGCCCTCTCCGGGAACAGATGCAGAGCTGTGTATTTAATTGGTGTCAAGGTGGCACCTGAAAAGCAGTTATTTGAATATAGACTTAAATAGCAGGACAGGAGACTTGCAAGGACTGCACGTGGGGACAGCTTGGGATTCTGCTATTTCAAAAGACAAAAGCTTTCTTAATGTCTTTTCCGCAGCAAGTTTCTCTGAGAAGTTAGGAGTCACGAAAAACAAGGAGAACTTCTGTTTAAGTTAGCACTAAGTAAAAATTATAGAACTGGGATTTCCATCATGAAACTGTCCAAAAGGCAAGTTATCTGATTTTTAAAATGTAATTGGAAGTAAGAATAATGACGATAACTCCAGTTACTCTGGAATAGCCTTCTGTTCCTCACAGGGTTTACAGTGATTAACTAGACTTCACAGCATGTCTCTTTAGTTCTTTTTCCCCCGCCCCCAGTGATGGAAAATTTGCCCAGGAATTTTTGGGTAAAAATAAATTTGTTTTAGCAAAGATATTTGTAATAGAGTGAAGGGAGGGTGCCATAATTTCCCTCAGACAAGCCACCCACTCACTGATCAGCTCTTCTGTGGGCTGCCCAGGAGAGAAACTTGCAGAGAAGATTCTCCATGACAGCTTTGAATAAATCAGCACAGCAGACTGGAACTGCTACCATTCTGGCCAACCTTAGAGTCTACATCATGCGTGGCCCCAGCACACCTGCTAACCCCATTAAACTGAGCACTTGTGAAAAGCAGATCACACTTCTGAGAACCCCTGATGAACAACAATGCTCCAAATTGTTGGAACCTGAATAGGTAGACCTCATGAGTACATTTCACTACTGATTTTGGACAACACTACAATCCTACTGACAACCATGAGTTGTGTGTCATCTCAAAATCCACTGGAATAAAAGTAATGGTAGCTTCTTCTGCCAGGAATTCTTTAGCATCTTGGCACTAGTCACCCAAGTGCATCTTCACTGAACTCCAGAGACCTCAGAGCAAACAGTTTTTGATGACTGGAACAGAAGAGCTGGTTTATGCCACAGTTTAGTTTGAATTACACAAAGCTCTGAGATACGGAAGGCACAGAGAAAGGAAGAACAAGGCCTTTAACCAAATTCACAATCCACTCTGACTGACTTGCTAAAACCCTGAAACAGAAGAGCAGTTCTTCGTCCTGCTAACTTAATCCACCTCCTTCCACGTTGTTCTCTGTGAGTCACAGCCACCACTAGAGCATGAGATGCAAGAAAACACAACAGAACATAGCTGAATTAGCTTCTCCTTTGGGCTTTAGGTTTGGCCATGGAGATAGAACCACTCCAACTATCATCTACAAATCATTGCCAGTTATCAAAATGAACACATTTTCATGGGGAAACTCCAGGTTTTGTGCCAACTCATAGCATTTGTTCCTCTGCTGCCATTGATAACTGCGTTTATTTTAGACCTTCCTTATGCAGCATCTCAGACTCCATTTGCTGCTACTCAGCCCACAGCAGAGTAATTCAATGTATTAGGCTATTGTTTCTGAGACAGCAGCTTTGTGCTACTGCCCTCTGAATTAGCTTCTAACAGACACAAACAAAATGACAGTGGCAATTAAGTGCCAGAAACACATATCCTGTGAGCAGAAAGTCAGGTCCTCAAAGCTCTGAGCAACAGATCCTACAGAACAAGGCAAAGAACCACTACTAGACCCAGATCCATAGGAGAATTTTCCTACTTGGGATGGCTGAGAGAAACAACGCTTCAGCACCAGGACACAGGGTTCTCACAGCACACAGCAGGGCAACCCTGCAATAGTCCTCACCCACCACCCAACTCTGACCCCACTACCAAGCACACAAATACAGCCACTCTCCTTTACCACCATTTCTTCCCCTCCTACCTGCTCAGTCGTCTGCTTCCCAGGGCTTCACCACCTCCTGCTGCCTTCCTCCATTCACAGTCACACCAGAGATATGCTCAAATAGAGCTCCTCTTTCTCATTCTGGACAAGCACCATGGCCCCAAACGGTGCCCACATTCTCTAAGACAAAATGAGCACAGCAGCACTGGTTAAGTGATGGCACTGGAGCTCCCTGATTGGCCAAACCACTGAGGGCCAGCAGCTGGCAGCATTCTCTTACCCCTGGGAGTGGCCCTGGGCAGGTGCCACCAATCACCCATCACCTAGGACAGGTGCTTCCCATCACTCATCACCCAGGGCAGGTGCTTCCCATCACTCATCACCCAGGGCAGGTGCTTCCCATCACCCATCACCCAGGGCAGGTGCTTCCCACCACCCACCACCCAAAGCAGGTGCCTCCCATCACCCAGGGCTGGGAAAATGAACTTCTGAACCATTCTCTAGGAATAACCCATTGCCAGGTCAGCCCCCAGCCTTGAGGTCTTTCCTGCTGGAGGGGCAGGAGAAGTTCCTCAGAGAAGCGAGTGTTGCTGTGGCAGCTGCTGGTGGCAGTGGGGACAGCGTGGAAGGTGCAGAGGGTCTCCCAAGAGAGACAGGGCCTATCTCTCGTTGTTGCCACGCCAGAACGATCAATAGGGATGTAATTACTACGGTTGCTTTTTGGCATTGGTAAAACGGGTAGTGCAGCTTTGTGCTGGCTCTTCCATTGAGGATGCAGCTCCGCAAACCACTCCTTTTATCCTCCTTTACATATTTATTACAACTCTTTAGACTGATCCACGCAAACTACACGAAAGCAACCAATAGAAAGAGGCCGGCTTGTGCCAGCAATCCCCAGTCTGTCAAGCGATCACTGAAGATTGGACAGGTCCTGATGAAATAAATGTTGGCTGCTGACTCTTCCAATTTTGCAACACTCCTCTGTGTCACTGGAGCAGCCTTGTCCAAGATTGAGATATTTGCAAACTGTCATCTTTCATAAATATCTGCCTTGAGTGACACTTTGCTCCCCTCCATTTCCCTTTGAAATGTACCTAGCTGGCACGGAGCCTGCGGGATTTCATTGCTTGTGATAGGTGATTAGCAAAGAGATGATTTCCTCCTCCCTCCCCCTCCTCCCCTCTGCCAAAGGGCTGAGTGACAGGTCCAAAAGGCGAAAGGCAGACTGGGGAAGCAAATCTGCCAGAGGCAGAAGTGATGACACTCCGAAAACACTTCATTCATCTTGCCAAATTACAGGCTGGGCTGGGGACTGATGGGGACTGGAGGAGGAGGGGGGGATAATCCTTTGCGTTTGCCTTGCATACTCTCTGCTCACAAACATTGCAAAGCAGCTCCTGGAGCTTGAAGGATGCACCCCAAACCCCTCCAGTTTCTGCTCCGTAATGTTAACAGGCGAGCTGCTACCTGGCTCCTGTTAGTAGCTTCCTGACGAAGCGTATTAACTGTCTTAGTCATGGATGTCAGATCCCTTCAGCTCTCACAGGCTTCCTGCCTAGACGTCAGTAATTGGGGCTGAGAGGGAATTTCAAAAAGCAAAATTAGGTAGTAAAGTGTCTGGCCCAGACACTTTACACCCAGAGAGCAGAGCTGGTGCTACCCATATGCTGTGCCTGCCCCTAATTTATTAGTCAGGGAAGGGCTCAGAGGGCAAACCAGGTATTTGTGCTGAGAGGTTTGTTTCGGGAAGGCTCCAGCCCTTGGGTGGGTAATTTGGGAATTAACCAGGTGTGAGCCAGTGATTGTGCTGCTTCTCTCTGAGCTGCGGTGTCTTCTGAACAAGAGCAAAAATCAATCATGTGCTTGGACAAAGCTCTGCACAAGACTTTTTTTTTCTGGGAGAATATAAATTGGGCAACGTGAAGCCCATTGGACTCTTTCTCTCTTTTCCCCTTAAAACATTTTCTAGAGAATGGCACAATGGGGGGTGGGGGGGTGTGGAATTAATCTGGGGGATGTGTTTTGATTTCTTTGTTTGAACTGGAAATCTGTCTCCAATGAAATTACATTTTTGTAGTTTACGTTTCACATTTAACATTGAAAAGCTTCAGAACTGCCAATTAACTACTTCAACCCAAAGTATTTTGCTTGACTTCTCAACAAGGCCTGAGTCTACACTATTTCCAACTTCACAATTCTTTCAGTAGTGAGATTACCAACAAAGGAAATTATGTTTTCCTCCTACCTTCGCCCATGGCCACTGTGAGCACTGATGTTCCACCGAATCTCAAATTCTCTCTCACAAGTGAAGAACAAGTCGGTTATTTCAGCTGGTGCAGCTGAAAAGCTCTCTTCTGTCATCTTGAAGTACTTCAAGAGACACACGAACAGCTCCTGAAAAACCTAGAGAATGATTTTATTTTTCATTATATGTTAGTGTTTAGTTACTTTTCAAAGAGAGGAGACCAGAATCTGGTCTCTCCTACGTTACTCCAAGTCCTAACGTGCCCTCCAACACAGGCTTCATGATAATGTAAAAAGTTAGTTGAAGTTCTTTTATATCATGACCTATATCTCACATAAATGCTGACGTCTCTCTTCTTTTTCACTTGTGTAAATGAAGTCTTGGCTAACTTCGTGCAGTATCACTCCCTGACGGTGTCTCTCCATATAGGGAAAATGGAGAATAATGAATTCCTAATGACAAAAATAGACTCCTTGTACATGACAGAGTCAAATATCTCCTCTAGACAGGAGAAATACAATCTAAATGGAGCTTAGCTAATCGTCACAGAAGCAAACAAATCAGAGATGGCAAAGACGAGCTAAACTGTCAGTCCTGGAACTATTTGATATGGATTAGTTTGTTAACAGGGTATTTGCAGCCATGCAGATTATGAACAATATTTCTACACTGCTAAGTTCTGTTCAGCAGAAGTAATTCTGAAGGACTTAAGAAGAGTCTAACAGTTGGAATCAAACATGGTAGTAGGCTTCTCTTCGTCTACTGAACACTGAAGACGTGCAAAATTTGGACCAAAATCTGCACGTTCCCAAATGCTGGGTGCCCTATATCCAAATCATCAAGTACCTGATAATGTCAGCTGGAAATAAAAAATGATTAGATTATACTTCCTTATTATAAAAGCTTTTCCTTCTAAATTGCAAGTGCTGGAAAATGACCATCACTTGGTGTTGAAACTGGGGAGAATCATCAAACATGAAAATAAAGCACGGGAAGGGTGAAAGTCAGCCCACCCTTTCTGGGAGATTTTAGCACTCAAAAATGTGCAAAAAATAATAAAAACATGCCATTTATTTTGAAAACTTGCATTCTGATATCACTCAGCAATTTACAGCTTCAAACAGCTCACTGAATCTCAGATACAGTGTGAGGTAGGCTTAGCATAGCAACATCCTATCCTCCCGCCCGCTTCAGACTGAGAAACCTGTTAAAAGGAATTCAAACGAGTTTCTCAAGCGCACACACACTGGGTTTGTGATAGAATAAAGATTAAAATTTGGACAGCCTCTGTTTCCCTTCAACAGTGTTAAGCACCTCACTGTATTAGTTGTGTACATACTCCCAGATGTGTAGCCTCACACACGTAGAACCTCAGGAGAAAAAAAAATAGAGGGACGGAACCCGTGGACTGGCAAAGCTAAATGTCAGCACATGGACAATTAATGCAGAGGAGTTAATGTGAAGTTGAGTGGCCTCCATCCATAACTGCAAATAAAATTAAAAGTCCTTCTCAGCCGTCCCTGTAGCTCAATTATTTCCCCTTATGCAATCAGAATAAAAAAGAAGCAAAGTCATTCCTCATCCACAGACATTTAGTGTGTTGGGAGCTTTCTTTTGGGAGTAGTTGCTGTGCTACACAACTCTGAAAACAGCTGAGGTGATGGGTGCCTGTTGTGGTTGTTGCTCTCACCTGGAGATGTCTCCATGGAGCTGTGGATCAGGCTCCGTGCCTGGAGAGAGGAACAGGATTCATGCACGTGGTCAGGATTTCCTAGTGGTCATCTCCAAGTTCGCACAGACACATAGTGACTCCAGGTGGCTCCACATTAAGCTGGTGGAGCATCTAAGGATTTTAGAGGATGTAGCCATCGAATTTCTGGAGACACAGGAGAAAGTTAGGAGAACGTGATAAATGCCACCTATGTGAGCACAAGACAGCATAACCCATCAGTTCACCTACCCTGTACACATGCCCTGTATATGTGACAAGTTAATTGTGCGTTAATCAGGATATAATCTCATACTGCTAATGCAAGTCATGATGTCATTCTACCTTATACCACTTATACAACTATGGCCCTTATTATCAGGTAATAAATTACATCACTTCAGGCTGATGAATCACACTAGTTAATGTATCTCCACCTGATCTGTTATTTCACATGGTGATGTAGCATCACGCTGACTTCTTTACCCAGGGAAGCTGCCATAGAGTTGTTTTTATGTGTCCACTGGGCATTTTCAGAACACTTGCAACAGAGGAAAAATAAATTAACGTTTGCTTTTATTAACAATTTAAAATGGCAAGATGCTACCAGAGACAGTGATTTTCTTGTTAGGATAGCAATTCCTCTCCAGTGAGCCCAGCACTGGGCAGAAATGGATGTCCTTCAAGCCACAACAGCCAAAAAAACACTGACTTGGAACTGGTCACACATTTGGCCTTCCCTCATGTTTGATGCAAGCATCAATAATTGCCCAACGACACCACATACGCAAGCCCTCTTGTTAAGCTGCAGACAATATAGCTGTGGCTGAAAACTGGTGTCGCTTTCTGCTTTGGAAGCTCATCTCTCTACATGTAGAGCTGCATGGCTGACTCTCATGCTTTAAAGCTTTTTAAAGTTCTAGATGGTGGGATTTTTCTTTTTCTTAGAAGACTTTTTTGTGATCTATATAAAAACGAGAAGAGGGAACATAGATCTAGAACGAGTTATTTTTCTGATGTTTTCCATTAAGCAGCAGCTGCTCTTACCAAGCTGTCATCGTTGTTGCTAGGGAGACTTTGTGCTCATGCCAGAATGGGACTGCGGTGGGTTCACTCTGTCCACTCTACCGCCATGTCATTGCATTGGTGAACCGGTGGATGCTGTGCTGAGCAAACCCCTTCCTCCGACTTCAGCTGGAAATGGGCTGCAGGAGCAGATGTGGAAAAGATGCAATGCTTCATTTGGTCATGTTCAAGATATAAAACATCCTGATTTTTCATTTCCAAGAGACACTTAAATTTCACATAGATTTTTTCTGCCTTCTCAAAGGAAACAACAGATATCCTGAGTAAGATACAAAACATTCCAGGCAGAGCCAAGCAATATACTTGTATTTTGGCTCAGCCAGCACAGCAAACCCAATAATCAACTGTAATGCTAATCAGTGACTTCAGTGGAAATTCTCGTGCCTTTAAATGTTGTGCAAGTGCTAAAGAGCTTTGCTGGCCTATACAGAAGACAACAGTTATTTAGCACAGAAAATCATTTATACTCCAAACACAGCAACAAGGGCTTAATCTTTTTTTCTAATATTAAACTCAGCAGAGCAAACATCACCTTTCAAAGTGCAATGTTTTTCCAGTCTACAAGGAAAGGCTCCAGTACAGGGAGAGATTCCCTTCTCCTTCATTAGTACTATGTGATCTGAGTGTCTAATGGACCAGTGAGAGGGAAAATGTTCACAGTTCTTTAATTCACTGGTCAGAAAAAACTTACCAGTTTACTAGTGAATCACAAATGGCAACAGGTCAGATCAGATTTCTCGTGTGCCTTAAAGATCATAAATGCAGTTCCCAAGGCTACCTCAACTTTAATAAAATGAAGTCATCCGTGTGCTGCTTTGTATTAATATTGCAACTAAGTTTAAGCACACATAAGCCATGATTTTTCCTCAAGTGTTAAATCAAATTGAATCACAGGTTTTTATGAGTGATAAAATGATAATAGACCAGGTCTGGTCAGCTAGGATAATAACTTGATTCAGTACTTTGGATGTAAGTGTTTAAGGTTTCCACAATAAAACGGTAATGTTATACCCTAAAGTGTGTTAATAACATTAAGTGATGTAACAGGGAAAGCGAACTGACAGAATGGAATACCCATAGGGCCATCATAATCGAAATAATTTATAATGTAACAGCAATAAAATCTTTAATGTCATCTCAATCCAGTCCTGTCCCTATGTCTGGGGTTTCAGATTACGTCGGATTTTTTCTTTCTATGCATTTAAGTGTTAACTTAAAATAATTAAGAAAATGGTTTTCAAAGTAGAAGAGCCTTTCAAAGTTGCTGACCTGATAATGATATTATTAACTCTTTCCTTCCTACTAAAATCCCATGTGACCCATAGATGATATAATAGGAGTTAAATCTTTTTTTGCTTCCAACAGGAGATATTTTTTCCCACTGAAAAGAAATTTACAGCAATCAAGGAACATGCGTGGCAAAAATGCTGCACGAGAAAGTATCTTGTCCTCAGCATTCTCACGCTTGCACGTAGAATCAAAATACATGGTGACAAAGTTTGAACAGACACCTAGTAAATTTATCTCACCGTAAACACATCACATTCATTTATGGGGTGATCTGCTACAAGATGGGGAAGGCAATAATGTGTGCTTTTGTCCTCGTGGTGGCAAATCGAAGCATGATGTGGAAGAGTCTGCTTGGATATTAGAAAATGCCCTTACAGGAAAAAAGCTGGGATAAGTTTCTTGGAGGGCTTATGGGATATTCTGCACTCAAGATCAAGAGAGCACAAACCATCAAACATCTACAGGGTGTGAACACCATGCAGTTTATCTAATATCTTCACAGAGGGGTGGATCAGAGTATCCCATATACATGACATCAAATCACTCCACATCTTACAGCACAAATATCTTCCCTTGAATCTCAATATAGAAGGATGTTTAGTATCTCTGAAGACAGCTGCCTTCTGGAGGCAAAGAGCTTTTTTGCTCTTTATTCTCTGCAAAACACTTGAAAAGTACGAACTGGACAGACATGTACCCAGACACTGCAAAACGGGTGTAGAAATGGTCCTTTTAGAAGTCAGCTGAAAACAACCTTTATTACTTATAGAATCATAGGCTCATTAGGGATTGGAAGGGACCTCGAAAGACCATCCAGTCCAATCCCCCTGCCCCAGCAGGATCACCCAGACCAAGTCACACAGGAACACATCCATATTGTTTTCTAGAAGCTCTAAGAACCTACAACACAGGCTTTAAGACAGAAGCGCGTTCTCCACTGTAAGTCACTATAGAATCATAGAATCAGTCAGGGCTGGAAGGGACCACAGGATTATCCAGTTCCAACCCCCCCACCATGGGCAGGGACACCCCACCCTAGATCAGGCTGGCCAGAGCCTCATCCAGCCTGGCCTTAAACACCTCCAGGGATGGGGCCCCAACCACCTCCCTGGGGAACCCATTCCAGGCTCTCATCACTCTCACGCTGAAGAATTTCCTTCCTTACATCCAGTCTAAATCTACACAGCTCCAGCTCTGCTCCATTCCCCCTAGTCCTGTGGCTACCTGATATCCTAAAAAGTCCCTCCCCAGCTTTTTTGTAGGCCCCCTTCAAATACTGGAAGGTCACAATAAGGTCACCTTGGAGCCTACTTTTAAGCTAGGAGATGGCTCCTGCACCAAGTGCCAGTCACTGTCATTAGCATAAAGCTCTGCCTGGAGCAGGCATTCAGCTTTTCTGCACCAACTCTTAGCTCAAAGTTGATCAACTACAGGCAGTCGGGAGGAGTGTAACAGAGAGCTATAACAAAAGCTGCTTCAGTTCAGGTGGAAGTTGAGAGCTCAAGAAATTGTATCCAGACACAGTCTGGTTTTTGGGAAGAAAAGAAACCCAATCTATGCAGATAACTTACTAACCATTCATTCTCTCTTTTTCTGCACAATTAAACAAGTGGCCTAAGTTAGGACCTTAATTTCCCTAGGCTTCTTCTCTATCTCCAGATGGCACCATCACTACCCAAATGTGAAGTGCCCAATGGAAATCTCTAACAGAGGCATCACACAGCTGCTTAGAGATGGGCAGGCAGTTTATGGCATTCATCCCCTTATTCTAAACTTCTAATGACTTAAGTTATGAAGCCTGCACAGTTGTCCTAATGTTTCTAACTGAAACAGAGTAAAAATCTGGAACAATGCAAAAAATATTTCAAGAAATATAATTAAGAAGTGGTCACAACCTCAGCTAAATAATTGGGAATTTCAACATGTTACCTTATCTCATCCAAACCCAGCTCTCCCTCCTCACTCACTAATGTGCTGTTCTAGTCTATCTAAAAAGTGTACAAGAGTTTTCAATATTAACACTTCTAGGGGAAATCTCATGAAACACTAACTTAAAATCAAGTAATTTGAAATATTCTGAAAATAATCAAATGGAAAAACTGGCCTACAAAATTTGACAGTATCTCCTTCCAGATGTTAACTTTGTCAGTTCTCAGAAGCTTTATACGCTGCTAAGCCCTAGAAACGAAATGTTAAATAATACATGACTGCTCACCTCCAACACCTTACTGTGGAATAGATTCACTTTTCAGAAACATGTTACGTCGCTGTGAAATTTCCAAAACCCCCACCCTGCTCCAAGGTGCTCCAAGTACATTATGCTATACTAGAAAAGTGCCCTTTTTTTCCCCCCTCAGAGACTCTAATAAGATCTGTCATCAAATGACAAAGCAATGGAAATTAAAAGAGGAAAGCATACTGGTTTTACCTATAGCTTGAGAGGAATCCACCATGGATATTCGAGACACTGGTGTCAGCAAACTAAAGAGCTGTAGTGTGAGATCAGTGGTCGTAAGGGAGGTGAATCCTTTTAGGAGCAACTGCTGAAGCCCCGAGAAGTCTGCCCACTTCAGCTGCCCTTGCAGCTTCTCTAATTTCTCCCGGTTTTCAGCTTTATCTAGTGGCAAATGAGCCAGAAGTTTATTCAGTAACCGCAAGGCCATTAGATACTCAAACTCAAAATCTGATTCCATCAAAGCCACAGCAACCCAGAAGATGGTGGCCAGTAGGTTGGTTGGATTGTTAATATGGGATGGGTCAGTGAGACTGTCCTTCAGAGAAGATGAACTCCTTGTTTTAGAGGAGAGGCCTTGCTGGGTGCACGCCTGAATTCTGTCTAGTGTGGCACTGCGAGGTGGGTCTGAGGATTTGTCCACATCTCCAAACTTTTTGGGTACAGAGAAGCTCCTCTGGTGCCTACTTCGTTCAGCAGTGGCTGTGTTACTGCTTGTAGGGTTCACATTCAGCTGTCCCGTGCTCTTCCGGTTTGCAGTTAGTTTGGTGCTTGATGTTAAATCAGGTGAAGATGAGCTGTAACAAAAAATACACAATTTACATTACGGTGTGTGAATGCATGGCTTGCAACCTGCACTACTGGATCCAAGTTAAGTATTTATCAAACTGTAAATAAATATTTAAACAGGAAAGGATAAAACCCACACTGCCTGTTGAGGCCTGACTTTATTTCCAAAGTGCTCACAGCCATGACTGAATTGAGGTTCTCGAGGACTGCAGTAAACCAGGTCGAGGATAGCCTAGAGTCTGGATAGGTAAAAAATCCACAGGGATAAGAGATACAGAGCTGTGAAGTGACTTGTGGAAATGCCCATAAAATGGGGCAGTGGTAGAGCTGAAAACCATCTTGGTCTTTGCCCTTGCACTCAGCAGTGATGCAAACCCCTGCACAGCTGGCAGCCAAAATCCACAATGGCTTATTGGCTAATGCTGCAACTGTGGGCAGAAAAAACAAGCTTATCTTAAGCAGAACAACAAATATGCTACATAACCCTCAAGAAACCTGTCATACGGATGTCTATGCTCTTGCTAATACAGGTCCTTCAGAAATCCTGTTGTTATTGCATCCTCCTCGCCCTATATCCTAAGGCATCAAGATGATTTACAGAAAGGGGAGGTGTTTAAATTCCAGTGACTGATGTCTCCTCATGGAATATCATTTGATGATCCAGACAATCTCTATCGATTATCTGTGTTGATATATGCAAGGCAAGTTTGTTCTGGAGAACAGTTAATTCCTGACTCTTTGGTTCCATTCCTGCCTACTTCAAATAAAACAGACTCTGTCTACTGTCTACAGTGTTTGAAGAGGATCTCATGGAATCAGTAGTGTCAGCATAAGGAATTTTGCATGCCATGGCTTTCTGGAGTGTTTCTTATTTGTTCCAAAGCAATACCTGTGTTCTCATATGGCAGTGTAACATTTAGTTTCAGAAGAGTCAGCCCTTGTATTTTTGTTCTGCATGCAACCATGGTAACTTACAGACATTCTTCAAGAATGCTGACTGATCTTTTGCTATTAGGAGTCAGACAGACATTAACTATGTCAAAAACTATTACAGAGGAAGCTGCAGTTTCCCTCCATGTACAAAAGTCTACTTTAAGCTTCACAAAGATGGCCTACATACACGGCAAAATCTGTGGGTTATCTACACATGGGACAATATTCTGCTTAATTTTATTGATAAGAACAAACTATGATAGTTTATTTTTTGAGGAATACTTCACCTAAGAATGACAGGTTGTATGAAACTAATCACAGAATCACAGAACACTGGGGATTGGAAGGGACCTTGAAAGATCATCTAGTCCAATCCCCCTGCCAAAGCAGAAATACGACAAGCCTCACGTTTCTTCCCACGTAAGTTTTCAAGTGTATGGTACAAAGGGCAAAAGCTACATTAAAAGTAAGTTATATCCACATAGCAGCATGGCAGAATTTACAATGCATTCCAAGTTCCAGTAGTTGTACCAACATTATTTCATCTATTGCAAAATGCGGCTGAGACGTGTTCTTAGTCAATTTCTATGAAGGTTACAAATGAGCTCAGGCTTACAAAAGTTATTTTATACTGTCAGAGCACAGAACCACACACTTAATATCACAAGACACTGAAAAAGAGGATATAGCTAGGAGAACAGGCTCTTACCGTGATAACACTGTCAAGAGATCACTATTCTTCAAACAGTCAGACAGATTATCCACAGCAGCTTCCAAAGTAAGTAGTGCCTCCATGACATACCCCTATCAACGCATAAGGTTAACCATTTCAACAAGGACATTCATAACAGTCAGCATTTAAAAATCTTCAGATCATCAAAGGAACAGGCACCTACTGAAAACCTATAATTTCTCCTGAAAAAAGAACACTCACTTCAGTGGCGCTGCCCTGAACATTAACATGTCACTATGCTTTATTTTCTGCCTCTGAATGATCTATGAAGGAATGCAAGAAGGGCACATATCTCATCAGGGTACTGGTAATGGCATACAGAACCTCTGACTTGCAGGTCACTGAAATAAATTCTGCACAAGCAGTTGCAACAGAATATTACTGTCATCTTGTGGCAGTTTCATTACCTAAGTAAAATATGGAGGTGATGTCAGTTCATTTCTTGTTAAGAGCCAGTAGTTCCCTTTATTAAGTCTTAAATCTCACAAAAAAATAGTCTCTGACTAAAATTTCAGCCTGCTTAGCTAAACCAAGTGAAAATCACCATTCACAAAGAGAGGACTGGATCAAATTAGGTCACTGCAAGTTTTGTATTGTTATGGCAGGCGTGGATTTCCTTATTGTATAAGATGTTAACGTTTGAGAAATGAAGCGTTACCTACTCCACATCATCCGATTATATCATCAAGCAGGATGATGGGTTCCTTAAGCACAAATTAGTGATATGAAAGGCTAAAACTGGACATCACAAAGATTTCATTTTGAGTGACATCTACTAGATGTTTTCTAGTTGTTCTCTTTAGAGCTGTATTAAATTGTTACCAGTGTGATGAAGGCGTTGATAAGGTACATACGGATTCAGTAAACTCAGAGGTTACTGTTTCTAAGGCCACATTCTACTTTGCATCACTTGAGTCCACAACAACTTGTTAAAAAGGTAATTTAAAATGGAGTACACATGAAATCAACAGTACTGAGAAGCATTATATCCATGTGCATACCTGAATCTCATCTCCATGCTCTCCAATAACTTCCACCAATCTTGACAGGAGGTCAGACAATGCGTGTGCTGAAAGGGGCTGCTTTAGGGCCCTAAATATCTGGAAAGATCGACCTGCATAATGTCTGGAAGAGCTGGAAAGAGCTGTTTGTAAAGCAACTTCACTCAGATGCTGCTCCAAATGAAAACCTAAGCAAAAGAAGAGTAAAGAGTACATCATTTATTTCTTTTAAATGACTGACTTTACTGTGTATTTAACAGGCTTAACCAACTCTGTGAGGAGGGTTGGTGTATCCTGAAAACCCAGTAAGAAACGGAGATGCAGAAATGTCTGTATTTAGGAGCATTTCACACTGTTTACATGTTTTTTCACACAGATTGTAAGAAAATAAACTGCAAAACAAAAATTCTGAGTCTGCAAATGTCAGCAAAAACCTGAAATTGTTCAAATAGCTTTTTCTGCAATTCCTGGGTAAACTTTCAAGCCTTGCACTACTACTCCTGGCAGCAACAAAATAACTCCCAAACACTCCCAAACCTAAAGCCAAGCTGAATTAGGAGTCTTTCTATTAAGCTTTGGATAAGATCTTAAGTATAAATACATTCTGCTTTGATGTTGGAAGATATTTAATTAGTGACGGTGTTGGCTTTCCAAATACAATCAGTACATTTCCTAAGCTTTAAAAACACAATAAATTAAAACTAAAATTTTATTGCCAGAAGAAACCGAACAATCAATCAAAAGGCTATCAACAGTTTTGAAGAGATGTCCGCTTTCGTATTCAGCCACAGCCCAACCTAACACGATTTTTAAAAGTAATTATTTCATTATGTCATTCATCCTTGTTATGACATACAGTATATTATGCCTCTGTGTGAGCAGATTTAAGTCACAGGATAAATATTCAGTGTGGCTTTGAGATAATATTCCATTAGATATGAAATGACAAAAACTTACTACCTGATTTGGAATCTTTAAATACAGAAACCACATGACGCAGAAAGTTAGTAAGCTGTTCGGCACTCTTGGTGTTCTGATTTTTGGGTGTGATATCTTCATGGCACCAAAGTGGACCAAATGCCCTTAAGGAAATACGTAACAAAGTGCAAAACTTGAGTTATCTTTGAGTAATCAGATAAAATGTACAAGCTGTAAATCAATTAGATATTTCCAAGGTCATAGCCTGGAAAATGTGCAATTGAAATGAATTTTATTAGCAAAATGCATGCAAATGAGTATTCCTGCACCATATTTTACAAAGCCTCTCTTTTAAAATGTTATGCCGTTTAGAGAGCAGCATAAAGAAATACTCCATTTTTAATGTAACATTGTGTCTAGGATCTGTTAGTTGTACTGAGCAGCTAATGGTAGTTTCACCACAGCCTTCCACTATGTGCTGCACACTTCTTATCTAATTTTCTTCTTATAAAACTATCTTCTTCCATTAGCTCATTGTTGAATATTATGCTATCAGTAAATGAAACATTTTATTCTTGTTAGGCAAGATATTTTTCTGTTGTTCCTGGCAGGCAGTGCTTTTAAGTACCTACCTACTTGTGTAAGTATCGATAAAAGAGGAATGGGAGTCTGTAATTACTATAAAAGCTTGGTCATTTTCCTTTAAGTCTTTTAAGTTGCTACAGATAATTGTAGAGAAAACATGCAAGTATGTGTTTCAAGTATGAACCTATCCTCAGGTTATCTCCATTACCTGGTTGTCAGAAACTCAATTAATTTGTTTGCTTTTTCATCTGTTTCTGCAGCAGTGTCCATGTCCTCAACCTCTTGTGTAATCTGTGGGAGATTTCCACTGCTGCCTCCCAGACTGATACTGGAGGAAGTGGAACTGGAGCTCAAGCCCGAGTCTGGCACCGGAGAGGACTGGTGTTCCCGGAGAAAGTCAAAGCCACCTGTCAGCCGAGAGGGAGGAGATAAAGATGGAATGCACTGCTGGGCCAGCATCACAGATGAAAATGTTTGCCAAGCAGCTCTTTTCAGAGCCAGCAGCAGAAACCTTCTACTGGGAAACATAGGGAAAACCTATAGAACACAACAACCCTCAAATACTGATAAGAGTGAAAATACCAATTGTGTTTTTCAGACACAGGAATGAAAATAGTTTCTCATTTTGGCAGAAAAGCAGTAATAGTTTACTGTAAGCATTTTATTCTGTATTTAGTAACTGATGGACAGGCATTGCAAAAGGGATCTGCACTACCTGGGACAGGAAATTCGCATGTGAGGCAATCTGTCACAGACATCGTTCTGAATGAAACCTCAATGGTCACACTAATTACTTCAGCTGAAACATCTATCCCTTTTTCTCATTACTTTAAAATATTTCTTGTGTGTCTCAAAAAACAGTAATAATTTATCAAGTAATATTCTCTATAAAGCCAAACTATTTGTTACTTTTGGTTCTGCTCCTAAAGAACCACAGAAATGTCACTACTTTGATAGAGTTCCCATTTATCACTGTGTGGTAGAGAGAGCCACACCAGCCAACCCTACAGTGGTTGATTCCTTGAAATCTCAACAGTATGCTTGCTTTTAGTAATTTTACATGAAAGTAGTAAGTCTAGCTAGCAGCTTCCTACAAACTGTTTCCAACCAAGCCCTCAAAAATAGGTAATTTGCTAAAAGTTAGTAGAACACCTATCTCAGCTGAGATCTGAAGAAAGACTCCTAATGTAGAAACGAAATGAAGTGTATCTGTTATATAAAGGAGGGTGTACGCCATGTGAAAATTAATGGAAAATCTAAGCGGCACATTCTTGCTCTCTTCCTGTGTTGGAATTATCTATTAATTTCTTTTCAAGGTTGAGGAGCGATTGCCCTCATTTAAAGTAGTCCTGGCTCCCTGAGGGGGAAGTTAGGAAGTTATTAGCTGTATTAATGTTTAAAATTCTACATTATATATTTTGCCTTACATCAGATAGCTTTCTCCCTACCATGGAAAGTTCTCCAATAATAATCTGAGCACATCTCTAGGGTAGTTCACATGGAATTAATATTAATGGAAGCTGTTAATATTTGCTACTTTACTATTTTAATTTATCAAAACTGTTATATTTCAGAAAAGTAACCTTGACATCCTACTTTCAAAAGATCCTCAATGTAAAGCAATGTTCTTCTTTGATTTCATTACCTGTATAGAGATATTCAGGTAAGTATGCTGGTTGTATTGTCAGAGTCTTGATCTCATTCATCTCTCTGGTCTGAAGAAGCACTGATGCAATGGCTTGATAGTTGCTGTTACAAGACAATGTAATCAAAAGGTGAAGCAGTAACTTCTTACTGTGTTCAAAAACCTCAGGGCGGTAATGGTCAAGACCTGAAAGAAAAGGTTAGAGCAATCACTGAACATAAAGTAATAAAAAATAAGTTCACACTCCAGAAATAGCAAAAATTCCAAGGCAGTTCATGGCAACAGTACAAACACACTAGGTAGTATTTACAGACCCAGGTACTGGTGTTTTCACTTCAGTGTCTCCGTATAGTTTCCAGACTGAGGTTCCATACAAGCGGTACAAAACAACTTGTGGCAATACAGTTTTATGCATTCTGCCTACCCTGAGAGGGCTGGAAAATCTCTCAAGATAATAAATTCTTTTGCTGCTTCCCCCAGTATCTGGCTTTCTTGCACAGTCATCACTTTTACAATGACTGCAAACTGAAAGAGGTAGATACTGATATATTAAGAAAGGAACCGATGGACAAAATCTCCTGAAAAGGAACTTCAGTTACTAGTGAGTAGCACAACGAAAAAGCCACTAGCTCAGGATGTAGAACTGAAACCAGAGGTCTAGCACCCAAAAGACTGATCTGGTTAGCACTACAGCTAACAAATTACAAACAAAAAGGAAACAGATGTTTGTAAAATTAATTGCACTCTGTAGTAGAAGTATCTTTTAAATGATTTTTCAGTATCTTCAAACATATTTAAAAATTCTTCCTTCCATTTAGGAGCAGTTTCAATGTTGAAAAACTGAACTGTTTTCTTTTCCAGCTCCTTTCTCAGGATATAATTCTCTTAAAAAGCACTTCCTTCATTCATCCTTCTAGGTGGTGGCAGCCAGCAGGTTTTGCAAGTCAGGTTTTTTCTAACATAACCCAGTCTCACTCATTCTTCTCTGACCTGCAAAAAGGAAGCTGCTCTTACTGCCTGCTGTAGTCTGAACAGTGTGTCTTTTGCTCCTATTGACAGGTCATTGGAGGTCCTGTGATCCTTGATGTTACTGTGATTCACCCACAAAGGAACCACAACCAACCTGCCCAGCTATTCTTCAGCTTGTTCAGGGTATTGCACCTTTCTCCATTTTCTTCCACCTGCCAGGAGATAATGAAACCATCCTGTCCTGTTCTAGCATAACTGAAAGGGATATAAGAAGTTCTTTCAGCTGAAAATAGATTCTGTACTGGCAGCACTTGTGACTGAAATCCTGTTAAACCTTAGTGTTGTATGGAGGTATCGAAACAAGAAGAGTCCAGTCTTTTGTGTTTGTCCAGTGCTGGGGCCTTCTTAACTTGGAAGAGCTCCCAGGAGGGTAAACTTCTGTGATGTACACACATTTTGATGGAAAAAGTCTTGTGGCTCAACTGATTTCACACTGGTTGGAAGAGAGTATTTAAACAGCAGTGATTTTCACGCACTGCTCAGATCACAGAATGTTTTGGGTTGGAAGGGACCTTTAAAGGTTTTCTAGCGCAACCTCCTTGCAGTGAGCTGGGACATCTTTAACTGGATCAAACTGTTCATAGACTCATAGAATCATTCAGGCTGGAAAACACCCTTGGGATCATCAAGTCCAACCCCTTGATGGTTCAGAGCCTCATCCAGCCTGACCTTGAACGTCTCCAGGGATGGGGCATCTATCACCTCTCTGGATAACCTGTTCCAGTGTTTCACCACCCTCACTGTAAAAAATGTCTTCCTTGTACCTAGTGTAAATCTACTTTATTTTAAATACATTACCCCTTTTCTAGTCACGACAGGCCCTGCTAAAATGATTGTCCCCATCTTTCACATAGGCCTCTTTAAATACAGAAAGGCTGCAGCAAGTTCTCTCCGGAACCTTCTCTTCTCTGGGCTGAACAACCTCAATTCTCTCACTCTTCCTTCATAGAAGAGGTGTTCCAGATCTCTGATCATTTTTGTGGCCCTCCTCTGGACCCAGTCTAACAGGTTCACTTTCTTGTGCTGAGGACTCCAGAGCCGGGCACACAGCTCCCACTGGGCTCTCACTAGAGTGAAGTAGAGGGCAAGAGTCGATATGGCAGTGAACAGCCTGTACAGCTTTGATCTTCTTGAAAGCAAACTCTGTCCCTGAGCAAGTACACTAAGAAGACAGTGGGGCAAGGAGCTGCGCACTAAAGAATGCATTTCAACAGGAAGTGTAAGAACTCTAGAGAACCTGAAGTTATCACTAAACCAGATACATTTAGATTTAGCTTTAATTTCACATTTGAGCTCTTAACTATGAGACTCTCTCAAATGGTATTAATACTTTTATGTTTATTCCTGAAGAAAACCTCTAACATTGCAGCATTACTGCAGGAGTGTAGCAGGCTGCAGTCTGCCAATGTGAGCTTGTTTTGCCCACTGAATAACACTCTTCCCAGACTGCTAGTGAGCAGATTTACTGGTAACTATGGTGACTGAATGATAAATGGTCTGTGATCTGCAGTTAAAATAAATTTTTCACACTTGTCTGGCTGTGTTAGTTCGGGAGTTTGTTAGTTAGGCTGTGGAAGTTAGGGAACGCCTTTATAATGCTAAATACTCTTGTGTACTAAAAAAATCAGGCCGCTCACTTTTCATAATGTTAAGTGGCAGAATAATGAAGGTATCACCCTCCAGTTGAACTGTGTTACAGTCAGAGCAGTGGGGAAAAGGCAGCGCTTCTATGCGTAGGTACATAAGGGAAGATACTGATGATAAAATATTCAAATAGCAGTGAAATTAATGAAGCTTGTTTTCCAGTGGTCTGTGTCCTACCTTCACCATCTCTGCAGTATAGTAATCTTGGCTCTTTTGCAAAAAGACCACACTGGTGTATGTAGTCCAGAACCAAGGAGTGTGCTGACTGCCCTGCTCCCTGCCAGAAACCAGACTACAAAGGCTGGGTTTAGCCTGCCATTCTTGCAGTGGTTGACTACATTTTTTTGAGAGGTATTTTAGGAAGTCAATCATGTTTAAATTTCTACTCATCTGTCAAATATACATAAATTGGCCAAAATATTAAAAAGCTTCAAAGTTTTGGACTAATTGAGACTGTAATTTGTTCAGGCTTTTTTTTTGAAGGAAATTGTAATAAAAAAAAGTGTAAGAAACAACTCTATGACCTCAGCAAAACTAAACTAAAAGGACACTTTCATTTCTTGCTCTGCCAGCCTTACCTAAAAAGAGAGCATGCAGCAATAAAGGGAGGTGCAGAGCCCAATCTTCTCTCACACTGTGATCCACTACCATCTCAGTCATGAAGATGACAGCAATATTGCACCTGGAAATTAAATCACAGTATCAATTTGAAACCTCCCTCTTGGAGACAGGAAAATAGTAACATGATGGTTTTGCTGAAGAAATTAACAATCTCTACATTTTCAAATCTGTAGCATTTCCTCTCGATGCAATTAACAC
Organism: Phoeniculus purpureus; assembly: GCA_028565055.1. Lineage (NCBI taxonomy): Eukaryota > Metazoa > Chordata > Aves > Bucerotiformes > Phoeniculidae > Phoeniculus > Phoeniculus purpureus. Next base: position 14,819,730 of record JAOXOE010000705.1, on the reverse strand, counting down.
AGAAGCATCTTGGTTACAGCATATAAGCAGGCAAGTACCCATTACTCAGCACTATTACTGCCAATACAGATAACATAAAAGAGGCATTTCAGAGCAGAGGCATAAACGAGTTCCAATAGGAGATCAAGGCGGACAAACGTGCTGTAAATAACAGTCACAGAAGAGAAATTTTCCTTTCCTATGTAGCTGTTTCTTCAGTTTGATTCTTATCAGAAAGTGATGCCTTACATTGTAAATGGGCTTTCTGGTAGAAACCTTGTAGAATTGTGGGACTTCACTGCATGTTGATTATAGCACTGAAACTAAAGGTATGATTTTCAGGTGTTCTGAGTGGTGAGACAGTTGGATTGCACAACTAGTAAGAGGAAGCATCTCACTGGAATGCCAGAATGAGAAACTGCTCACCTGTGAAGTGGTCCTCGGGGCGTAATGGTTTCAGGGAGGTAGTCCACAAGAGGTGCCCAACACCCTCCATTGTAAGGCATGGGCAGGGGATGTGGTTGTTTGGTTTCAACGATGTTCAATAACCAGCTTGTGTATGGAGAAACAGGATCATCTGCATGGAAAAGGCATTAAAACAGAATGCATAGAAAACAAGCCTGGTTACCCATTTTTGAGAAATTATAAAGTACAGTTTATGCTAATGTATCAGCTCAGCCATTTGGAATAATGGAATAAGACGACATGAGGTTTGCAAATTCCTGTGTTCAATAACAAGTGATGCATTTTTAATCCCTCTTTCATGCTACTGGAGATCAAACAGATTCCAGGCAGACAGCACTGAATGGTAGAAGCTGCAGCTGAATCCCTGCTGTCACTTAGTAGCTTTGGATCCAGACCACGAAGCACTAAGCAACAGTCTTTCTGTTAAAAAATCAGAGAAAAGTTCAGCCAAGGAAGCTGCTGCCAGAAGCCATCTGCTACAAGGAGGCCTGTACCAGTCACACATTCTTGCAACCCTCCACCAGTGTGTCCTGCTGAGCGATTCTACAAAGGCAGAAGTTAAAAGTCTTGAATTAGGAAGGAGGCACATGGCATGCAAAAAACACCTTCAGGGTAATTTTCTTTCAACAGGGATGAATAATCTCTGGAATTTCTCAAAGATGCATTTAACTTTGCTTCATTATGGCAGCTGCTGTATGTTAATAAGCAGTAAGTTTTTCTTCTCCACCTGTTTATCTGCAATTATGTGGGTCAAGTAAGTTATTTCCACCACTTGCTATCTTCTCTCAGTTGCACAGGTTTGTTCATTTCTCCTGTATTCAGATCCCCCTCATTCCTCTCTGTTTTTCTGTTGGTCACACTATTTCCAAGATCTGGCAGTTTGTCATACGCTGCCATGGAAAGCATCCTTTGCAGACCTGTTCTTGCACGTATCCAAACCTTGTCCTTTATGACTTTTTAATGACAGCACTTTTGCTCTGTGTTAAGGAGTACTTTAGATCTTTATGATTTGGATTTCTACTTATTTGTCTCATCCTCTGCAAGATGATTTATTACTTACAGATAAAGAAGAACAAATGGCTTAACAAGGTAGCAAAGTATAGTATTTTCACATATTAATTTTCTAAGGATTAACCAGATAACATTTGCCGGATGTGTCCTACCTTACTTCCCACTCCACACAGTGCAGTCAGAAACTGGCTGCAGATAGTAAGCTAAAGAGGAGGTAAAAGTCCATTTTTGGAAACTTCTGAACCAATTCTTCACACTCATGCAACATCACTTGATTTGGAGAGAAATACTGGTGAAGGGCACAATTCAAAGTACTTGCTGTAATGTTCTTGGATGTCTTTTACCTTGCCTTGTATGAAAGATTTCAGGCATTACTGTCAGGAATGTTCTCTGCTGCTGCCTACCGTGAAGTCCTCTGGCCTTTAAATAGATTTGACTGAGCCCAGGTTAAAAAAAGAAAATCAATTAAATGAGGTATGACAGTAAAATCATCACCTCGTATGTTGATATAGATAGAATTTAGAGAGCCTCCCCAATGATAAGAATGTTCTCCTCTCCAACTAAAACACCAGACATTTCAACAGACTGAATAATAGAACTTACTCTTGTCATCATCATAAGAGCCTCCGGAGCTATTGCTGTACCTTGATTCTAGTCGCGTGTGTGCTCTGATTACGTTACTGAACCTTCAAATGTGAGAAAAATCTTCATTAAAAACACAGACTGGTATTAAACATCTGGCCTACATGCTTACTCTACAAAAAGCAGCATTTCCTTAAGCATGAACTTTTTCATGGCAGTAGACAGCAATGTGAATGTAATGCAGTTTCTTTCCACCAAAGACTTTTGCAGTGAGTTTCTGGGAAGTTCTAACAGTGTGCTCCTGTGTCATCAGCCTTTAGACTTTAGCCAAAGGAAAATTCTCTTGCTGCAAATATTGTTTTTTGACGCTAGCCCCAGTGCTAAGGCTGAACTGCAATATAACCTGTTTACAGCAAAAGTTCATGGGTAAAATTCTGCCAACCTGCTAGAGCAGTAACTGACTGTATAGTCCAAAGTCAAACCTCCACAGGTATCAGCAGCAAAAACTGCAGCAGCATATCCTTCAATAGGAAAATTCAGCAGCTGCCAGGGTAGATCTAACAGAGGAGTTAAGGAATATGAGATCCGTAACAAACGTTCAGAGCTGTCCTCAAACGTGCCAGAGATCCACAATAAACTGAAGTGATACTTAGCTACTAAGAAAAGCAGACTAATGTACTAATATACTCTTACTAATTAATGCTATTAGAAGTCATTCAAAGTTCTATTTTAAAAATAAGAGAGTTTCAGTGAAAAAAGAAAAATATATCTGCCTGTGCTTGAGGACCTGATGGCCTTAAGATATGGCTTTATTTATTATTTGTAAGTATGTACCATAAATAGCAAGAGACTAAACTGAATATATGACTTCTAAGCAAACTGTTTTATATAGCTTTCCTCTGTGAGACATTTTATCCAGACAAAGGAAGTGTCCTCACAATCTTGGACACAAAATTTTACTAAATTGCTACTAAATTTTACTCACTGTCCCTTAAATCAAAACACATGACTAAACATGGTTTTTCATTAAAAAATCGGTAGTCATTATTTGCTGCACAGACTTGATTTTCTTCCTCCTTTGAGGATCATGCAAGATCACAAACCAATTTAACCAATTCATTCAATGTAGGTTTAACAGATGCTCCTCTGCAATGTTTTTTAAAATAGCCAGGAACTATAATAATCTGAGTAACTTCTAAAAAATCTTTTACACACATGCATTTTCAAACGCTCTTACTGAGATAATGCCACTTTGGATCAGTCTGAGCATCACTGCTCCCTTAAAAAACAATGCCAGTCTTTGCCCAACATCCCACTCTTAGCCTAAAAAACCAAATATTAGAAAAAAAACACAAACCAACGAAGAAAGTACAAACCTTTCATCAGTCTCTTTCACCATTCTGTTCTCCTCTACATCAGGAAAACTATCCTGGCCAGCTACAACAGTGTTACTGCTAGAAGTGGTTCCTGTGTATGACATGTTAATAAGAACACCTGTTACATGCAGCAAACAGTATTTGTGAAGCAATAAAAGTCAGTAACTTTCTTTTTCAGTAGCCACAGTGAAAGTGAACATCCTGCAAGCATTGACACATACAACTGAACAGTTATTTCTACAAACTAGGACCTGCTGGCATGGCCTAATGGCATAATGCTTTTCAGGTGTAGAGTAACACAATGCTCTTCCACTCCCTAAACTAAGCTCATTCTCAGGTGACACAACTTGGTGTTTTTCAAGAATTTGGCAAAACATTGACAAGGTTAAATTTGGGGCTGGTTTCTCTTAAGCAGCTTTGACTCCTGCAGCTTGGAAATAGCATTAAGCCTTTGAAAATAGAATTGCTACACAGCTAAGGAAACTTTGCTGCTTTGCGGTATTTACTGTGATCACAGCATTTATGATGACTTCTTGTTTTGAGACAACAGTGGTTCAAGAACCAGCTGAACAGCACCTGACATGAGAAATATCCTATCTGAATAATTGAGAGACTCAAACATATTTACAAAGCATATACAATATTAGGAATAAAAAAGAACTGTAGTTTTAGATGTGCATCAGGGTCCTGAAACTAGCACTTCAGATATACACAGATCTGAATGGGTACAAAAGTCAGAGGTCATGTTTTCAATATTTATTCAATGTTTATTTAGGTCATACCAGAAGCTGCAGCTGAGGCTTTGTTACTGGCAGCAAAACGGTAGAATGGAGGATTATCACAATGCTGGACTATTGGATTCACTGGGTCCGTTTGCTGCAGCTCAAAAAGCAGTTCTTCCATTGTCTGAATGGTGTTATTGCGACAGAGATATATTGCAACCTTTTTTATCTAAAGAGGAAAATAACAGTTATTGAACTCTGTGCAATGCGAATTTCCAAATAGATCAATACATGTTAAACTGCAGTACTGACGAGATCTCGAAAGCAAATGTTACTTCTGGACAGACACCACAACCACTCAACTGCGACCATCTTGTTTATACAGAAATAAAACTGCTCACTTGGATGTCGACAGCATTTCCCAGCAGAGTGAATCTGTGACCCAATTATCTCAACGTTTTTGTTTACTATCCACAACTGAACTGTTTATGTAACCCACATAATTTTTCACCTATCATTTAAGAATACCATCATTAACTCTGAATCTCATTTTGGGATTTATAGTCTGAATATGTGATTTTCATCAGAGGTGACACTTACTCTCAAAAAAGAGCAAACTCATCTAGAAAGCCAAACCTTCATGCCTATTTTTCCAAGTATGTCTGGTGTGATGTGAAAAATGTAGCCCTAGCCCTAGCCAGGCTCTCAGTAGCTACTTGGACCTGTAATCAAAGAATCAGCACATGGAAGAAAGGCAGAGTGATTATGTTTACAGATTTCATGCAGCCTGATTTGAAAAATCTGAGAAAAACTTACAGAAATTTAAATAATTTCTATATACTTTTTAAACAAGACCTCAAATCTTCTTGCATGCACTGTTGAGACACTGAGACAAAATTAGATGGAATTCTTGAGGACAAAAATCCCCTTATGTCTATTAAAAGCAAAGACTGGATCAAAAGCACTTGATTCACAAGCTTCTGGAGCTTGGAGACCATGTAGGGAAGAAGCACTCTGTGCTTCCTTCTTATTTTTAAAGATTTCCCTAAACAGATGCTCATAGTTGAGCTAATACCCCAGCCTGAATTGCCTGTTGGCTTCACCAAATATTGCTGTTCTTATACTTGTCATTACTTACATTACATTCTCTTTTCCTTGTTGTTTCTCTCCATTTCTTTTGCTTAAAGGAGAGAAAATACATACATTAAAAGTCTCCCACATTCTACTCTGTTAAAAACTTTCCAGGAACTTTTCAGACACAAACCCACCTCCTTTCCAAGTTGGAGGGGGGTCACAGTGCTACTTCCAGCTTCTTTCACTCTAGACAGGGTGATGTTCCCTATACTGTCTTTGCTGAAGAGGTTTCTGAACTGTACGTATTCTAAGAAATCTCCTAGTACATATATGAAAGAAAGGACAGCTCTGCAGTTTGCCCAGGAGCACTGGAAAAAAGTGCTTAAAGGAAACATAAGAGACAAAGCAATGACTTCAGCAGACTGAGAAAAAATACATTAAGAAATGTAAGCCTGGCATGCTTTGGCTTGGATCCATGCAGGCAGAACAGATGGCTGAAGGCAGGATGCAACTGGTGACTGCCTTGGGGCACAGCGGGCTCCAAAAAGAGATGGGTAAACTGGCAATCTTGCAGTCTTTGGAGCCCAGGTGAGTGGGAACAGTGCAGGTAAGTTGTTGTAATTATCTTTATTTACTAATATGTATGCGTTATCTACACGATAATGAAAGATACGTGTTTATGGTATCAGTAGTCTTGTGTATTAAGCAAGAGACAGATATGAGTTCTTATCTGTAAACTCCAGGGCATTATCAAAACACTAAGCAGATGCACATGATAAGCCTGGTGTATTTTCCTACTCTAGACAAAGCTATCAGTTAAGGGGTGACTCATAAGCAGAGTTGCGCTTCCTACAGAAGTTGAAAACGTTTTCAGATTTTGCAAAATCTGAGAATCAGACTTTTAAGGCAACATTACAAAGCTAAGGCGAACAGGGTGGCAGAAAACAGAGGAACCTTGCCAGCTGCAGCCACCAATGAAGACCTGATTGTCTTGTTAACAGTCACTGGAAGCCTGTGAAGTAAAGCAGAGGCAAAAGATGAGACGCTGAGCAGATGAAGCTAGAGATGCCAAAATAGACTGCTGCCTTTGTGGAGTAAGAGGACTGTATTGTTCTGGAAAAGCTGAGGCTTTGAGGCAAGGGGGTTTAGAAAGAATTTCATGAACAAAAGAGAACTACTACAGGCAGGAGGAATCACAGAATCATAGAATCATTAGGGATTGGAAGGGACCTCGAAAGATCATCTAGTCCAATCCCCCTGCCACAGC
>JAOXOE010000705.1:14745176-14802532 GCA_028565055.1 Phoeniculus purpureus | reverse complement strand
AGGGTTGAGTTACAAAACACTCCCCCAGAGTGACCTCCAGGATGTTGGATGGGAGCCGAGTGTGTAATGAGGGAGTAAGAGAAAGAGAAGGACAGGAAAAGCAACTTCTGTAACCCCTGTGTGATCCCAGTGCCCTCAGGGACTTGATCTGGTTGCACTGGGCAAACAGTGTGATGGAATGCCACCAGTCATCTCCCCCTCAGCACGCATTTCAGTTCCACAACAAGTGTGCATTGGTGGCTGCTTGGTACTGAGAAGTGCCTGGTTGCTTTGTTCACTGGGTGAGAGAACTTTGCTGAGAGAGAAGTGAGGAAGAAAATGAAATAGCAGAGGACAAAAATGTGGCAGCAAAACCGCTGTGAGAGGCTGAGGTGTGGAATCCTCCCCCTGTACTGGGTGCTGGGGAGGGGTCTCCCCTCAAGTTCTGAGGGTAGTGCTGTGGTCCCTGACTTCAAGAAAGAGATGGAGGGGCTGGAGCGAGTCCAGAGGAGCAACAAGGCTGGGGAAGGGACTGGAGGGAAAGTCTGGTGAGGAGAGGCTGAGGGAGCTTCAGGTGTTTAGCCTGCTCCCTGAAGGGAGGTTGCAGCCAGGTGGGGGTCAGGCTCTTCTCCCAGGCAACCAGCGCCAGGATGAGAGGGCAGAGCCTGAAACTGCCAGGAGAGGATTAGGTTGGATGTTAGGAAGCCCTTTCTCATGGAAAGGGTGATCAGAGCCTGGACTGGACTGTCCAGGGCAGTGGTGGAGTCCTCATCCCTGGAGGTGTTGAAGGGCATCCTGGCTGTAACCCCTACTGCCCTGGTGTGGCTGCTGGGGTGATGCTAGGTCCTGCTCTGGGCTGGCTGAGCTCAGAGGGCTTCTCCAGCCTCAATCATTCTGTGATTCTGTAATATAAGCCAGCAGCCCTGAGAGCTGGAAGCAAAAGATTCCAGATAGCTTGAGGAGTTGGCTGCCTCTGCAGCAGATACAGCAAACAGCTTCAGAAACGGTTCTGTGTTTCTGCTAATCGCTGAGGCCATGAGACTACAGCTAAGTGGACGCTCTCCTGTCAGCTCTGCAGAGCAGCGACGGTCAGCAGCGTGCCCCCAGTGCAATAACCCTACAGCGCGTCGGTGAAAAGACAACCTTGAGACTTAGGTGCCCCCAAATGCAAGTCCTGCCTGAGATCCTTTCATGTTTTCGAATGATAAACGTTCCCCGTGCATCATCTAGAAGGAATCCAAAGAGTGCAAACCGCCCCCCCCGGGTTAAGTCAAATACAGCTTTTCCTTATTTAGAAACATGCCCAGCGCTTGCTCTTTAGCCAGCTCCCTTATCACACTTCCATCCATCCATCACGGCTCTGCTGAGGTAGTTTCATGACTTGGTGTCAGAATTGGTTTTGGCACTAGAACTGATTTAAAACATTTAAAATATCCTTTCTGTTTGCCCCCAAAGGTTGGTGCTGCACCCAGCTTTGCTGACAACATTAGTGATAAGAGCACATGGTTATTGTCATCGATGACATCGTCTTTGTCGCCAACAGATCCCTTTTTGGGGGAAGAGGAGCAGCGTTATGACTAAAGACGTGGACAACTATCAATCTTGAGGTCAGATGAAAAGGCAATGTCATGATTCATTCCCCCAGATCACGGGTTTAGGGGTGAACTCGTAGAGTAGGACTGATGGTTGGACTCGATGGACTCAAGGGTCTTTTCCAACCAGAATGATTCTATGATTCCATGATTCTATGATCCCAAGATTCTATCATCCCATGATTCTATCATCCCACGATTTTATGATCCTGTGATTCTATGATCCTGTGAGTCTATGACTCTGTGATCCTATGATCCTGTGATTCTATGATTCTAGTGAAGTTGTGGAGGTTTTGGCAAGGGATGGGCAAAAACAGTGTAGGAGAAAGAGACCTGGGGGTCCTGGTGGACAGCACGATGACCATGAGCCAGCAATGGGCCCTTGTGACCAAGAAGGGAAATAGCATCCTGGGTTGGGTCTTAGTAGATGGAAAAAGGTTTTCCTCTATCTCTGTTCTGCCCTGGTGAGACCACATCTGGTGTATTGTGTACAGTTCTGGGCACCTCAGTTTCAAGACACAGAGCTGCTGGAGAAAGTCCAGCACAGAGCCATAAAGATGGTGAAGGGAGTGGAACGTCTCCCTGATGAGGAAAAGGAGCTGGCTCTCCTGAGCTTGGAAAAAAGGAGACTAAGGGAAAGAGAAAAATGGAGACTTCATTAACGTTGATTAATATGTGAAGGGTGGGTGTCACGAGGATAGAGCCAGGCTCTTCTCAGTGTCGTTTAATGATAGGACAAGGAGCAATGGGTGTGAGCTGGAAGAGAGGAGGTTCCACATCAATATAAGAAGGAACTTTTTCCCATTGAGGGTGACAGAGCCCTGAAAGGGGCTACCCAGGGGGGTTGTGGAGTCTCCTTCTCTGGAGACATTTAAAACCTGCCTGGACTTGTTCCTATGCGACTGGATGTAGAAGATCACAGAATCACAGAGCATTAGGGATTGGAAGGGACCTTGAAAGGTCATCAGGTCTAACCCCCTGCCAGAGCAGGTTCACCTAGACCAAGTGGCTGGGAGCTATTGGACTGGATGATCTTTTGAGGTCCTTTCCAATCCCTAATGTTCTGTGGTTCTGTGATTCCGTACCTTGCTGAATGTTTCCATCGATGATACGGAAAGCATCAAATCACATAAGGAGTAAATATGGAGAATACATTCCAGTCCAGCATTTTAGGAAGCAGAAATACCTGGAGACATGAAAAATAAGCTGTATGGTGATAAAGGAGAGGAAAGGTGGATGTTTCCATAGAAACCATGAAGAAAGAGGTTCGTCTGTGTTCCGAATTGCTTGCATGACATTTAGAAAGGGGTCAGAAAGTTTCTTAGTGCAATTCTTCATCTTTTTTTTGTACTCGTGAAAACTTTGGATATATGGAAAGTAAATGGAGATTGGAAAGTTGACAGGACCCAAGACTAGGGTAACTGCAAAGTTAATGCTGTCTAATTTACATGAGGTCTATGACTTCGACATCTTTAAGGGTGTGAGCAGGGCACATGCATCTTCCTTGGATTGCTGAGTCTGTGTGATATTAAGCTTCACACTTCTCTCCTTCTGCAGAATCACAGCACATCAGGGATTGGAAGGGACCTCGAAAGATCATCTAGTCCAATCCCTCTGCCAGAGCAGGATCACCTAGACCAAGTTGCACAGGAATATACCCAGGCAGGTTTTAAATGTCTCCAGAGAAGGAGACTCCTTCACACAGAAACAGCTGCTTTTCCAATCTGTCTTTCAAGAGACAATTCCATCCACCATGGCTGTACAAGATGGTTCCTTGACAATGATTTTAGATGAATGTAGAAACTGGGCCTATTTCCATTGTGTTTGGGGTTTTTTCCTCCTAACTCATAGCTGTTTGAGCCACAGAAGACATCTCTCAAGTCCCTGAGGCAGATCTTTGAAGCCAAGCTAAAATGCTTCCACCTAATCTTTTGCAAAAGCAGCTCCTGCAGCCTTCAACAAAGTACTGCTGCCATCTTGTAGAAATGTGACATTCTCAGAATTCACTGAGCCCACTTGATGAGTTTGATGGTGGCACTCCATGAATAAATAAACCAGCGTCATCTCCAAAACTCCTGCCCTTATGGTGGAAGTTCTGGGTTCATGAAAACGTGACTGAAATTTACGTAAGCACTAGCTCTCCCATCCTGAGAACCCATTCATGTGGAGGTCTGCATGAAGACACTCTCTGTGCACACACATCCCTGCGCCCACATCGACACAATCGCAAACAAACGGAGAAGACGTTTCTCAGAGTTTCTCTAGTTTCCGACTCTGGTTTTAGCTGGTGTGTATAAAGGCAACCTCCCTTCCCTGCCAGTGCTTAACAAATGCCTAGGAAATGAAGTTGTTAACATGAAATTGTTACAGATTACTCTGGAAATACCCCATTCTGACCTTTTTTTTTTTAAAATAAAAATAGCAAGTGAGATTGAAATGGCCATTTGAAATGTGCTGTTCAGCTAAAGTCTTTCTAAAAACATTTCTGAATTTACTAATGACATTTGGTTGAAATGGATACGCTCCCATAAGACACTGTGATTTAGGCAAAGTGGTATTTGCCGAGTTAAAAAGCTTTCAATGAACACTATTTAGCCTATTGGATCACTGGAAGTTACAGTAATTGCCACTATAAAAATGACCATTTATGGGCCTAGCAGAAGATGCCCGAGACTGTTTCGTATGTAGTAGAAATAGGGTTCAGTGTTCAGAGGGTTCAGTGTTTTGGCCCTTGCAGACTCGTATCTGAGCATTACTCTGTAACCACACAACACCAAGATGATTTAGCAGTTTGCACAGATTCAGTAAAGGAGTGAAATAACGGCTTTATCTCCTACGACTCAATACATGAATGTGGTTTACAAAACAGGCACAACCCTCATTCCAAAACCCCCGAATGTCTGAAGTGCAGCAGAAGTGGCAAAAAGAAAAGCAAAGCAAAAAAAGCCTTTGGCAGAATCGCCACTCTCCGTTTTCCCCGTGCACAAGTCTACTCCCATATGCAACTTCTGCCTCCCTTTGGCTGCTGTGATGCTGTTAATCAGCATGTGCTGTACATTTGGCATGCTTTCCGCCTCCACTTGCCATTTATTCCTTTTACAACCTCCTTTGTTACAGGTCTAGTGAAGCAAACTGCTGCTTTATGGGAATTTGCAGCCCACTTGACATATGGTACAGGATCACTGGCCAAAATGGCAGAACACTATACAGTCTTTTACAACCCAAGTTCATTATCTGTCTTGTTCCAGGACTTTCTTTGGTCTGTGCCCAATAGGAGTCTAAACTCCTAATCACATAACAAGACTGGCTCCTCTGCATATTTGTTGGACTTCTCAATGGCCTCCAGCGTTCTTGGAAGCAGTAGTAGACTGTGATGGCATTCACAGCCAGAGCAGAGGTGGGTAACCTTTGCTTTTGCTTTCTGGTGGTGATCCTATGATAAACCCCATGTTGCTGCATGTTTTCCCATGCCTAACTTCCTGTATTATTCAGACTTATTTGACTGATGAATCAGGTCACTGAAATCTCCGCATCAAATGAGTTTATTGAGGGTCACAAGGAGGTGACTTGCAATATGGATTTATCTTAGCAGTGGCACCACTGCCCTTCTCCATCAGCCAGCAATTAGAGCAATTTTTCTCCTCATAATAGCAGATTTATGAATTGATGCCTCTCCTGTACCAAAGCCACACTCAACAGCTTTGGTTTCTGAACTTGGGGAAATGTTAGCACTTTGTTCAGCGTGTAACTGGAAGAGATGCCCTTTCTCTGCCCCAATAGAGGACGAGGTGTAATTAGACAGCTGGAATTTACCAAGTGTGTAAAACATGTGGAATTAGTTCAGAGGTGATTTTTGTTTGTCAGGAAGAAGATATTCAGGTTAACTGCTCTAACTTGGGTCTATTTTCACTGGAAAGACAGCAAGCTGCACTTTTCAACAACCTTTCTTATTTTCTTCCTCAAATTAGAATGAATATAAATTCTGTTTAAATTGCGTAACTACACACTGTAAAAATCTCTTCACCAGATTCTCTCTGGCTTTCTTTCCATGGATATTGTTGACATTTTCATTTAGACACAGTGTGCTATGGGCGTTCTGCCCCTTACACTGATTGTCAGGAGAACAACATGTCACTTGTGAATTAAAACATTCCACTGGAGACATTCATAGCACAAATCATTAGTTGCTCCATTTGATTCAAACCACAAGCATCTCTGACAAACCCCCTCCCTGTGTTTCAAAGGGACAGCAAGTCTATCTCACTTCCACAATGACCTCAGTGCAAGTCTGACTTTCCACACAGTGTTCAAGGTCTGCGTCCAGCCCATTGCAGCTTAGACATCCCCCCTAGAGAACAAGTGAAACCCTTTCTTAGCATTGGTCTAGGTGATCCTGGAATGGTGAGACTGGTGAGAGCCTGGACTGGGTTGCCCAGAGAGATGGTTGGGGCCACATCCCTGGAGGTGTTTAAGGCCAGGCTGGATGGGGCTCTGGCAAGCCATGGGTGGGGTGGTTGGAACTGGATGATCAGGTGGTCCCTTCCAACCCAAAGTGATTCTGATTCTGTAACTTCCCCAGTGAAGTGATCCTGCTGTGGCAGGGGGATTGGACTAGATGATCTTTAGGGGTCCCTTCCAATCCCTAATGATTCTATGATTCTATGATTTTAAGTCCACCCAAAAACCACACGAGCTGCAAATAGTCTGATTAAGGAAGATCAGCAGCATTTTGAATCAAAAAAGGTTTCTGAGTAAAATACCTTGTGATTAAGCAAAGCCAACAGCCAAGTCAGGTAACAGAGCCAAGCACTTTCCTCACATCGCGTGTTTGTTGCCTCCTAGGCTTCACCAAGATCCACCGAGTGTGGATGGCTGCTTCGCATACCCCAACTCTACACAGCTTTTATTCTCTTGCTTCCAATTCCTTTCATTCTCGTTTCTCCCTATTGTTGTTGTTTCTTTGAAAAGATCAATGAACAGGTCTTACCGTCTCCGTGTAAAACAGCTGCTATTTTCCTTTAAACTTTAGAAGACTTCATTATTATTACTATTATTATTATTTCTCCTAAGAAGGATGTTTGTATCTTCTTGCTTGCCTGTAGCCCCCCTGCAGCTAAACTTGCTGATGGTGCTTTGTGTTTAAAAGAAAATTAACGGCAAAGAACACACAATTTGACTTAAAACATATTGATATTGTAAAATGAAGAGCCATTTAATGAATTTTTTGTCCCCAGTGAAGAGCCAGTGTAAGGAACAGTAGGGGCTGCAAACAAGACTCAGACTGGCATTGTAATAGCAAAACGCATTTGTTTGAACAGTGTTTCCCTTTCTCTTCTCCAATGATTTTACAACATTGTCTCTCCTTTGTTCTCTTCATTAGCTGTCTGCGACTACAAAGACATTCCAGTAAGAAAGGTAAGAAAAAACCCAACCATCCAAGTGCTTTCGATACCAGGAAAAACACTTATTAGGACAAGAAAACACTCCACTTGGCTGGTGGCCTGTCTTGGACCCACACAAAAACCCACAAAGGCAAAATCCCAAATGACCAGAAGTCCCCAGCAAGCCCTTTGCCTTGCAAAATTTTGCTTCCTGCCCATGAAAAAGAAGGAGGGGAGGGTGCTGACAGAGAAAATGCCATTAATATTTCTGGAATTGCAAGAGCATTGATATGACTGTTATTATTATAACAGCACTTACAAGCACTGCTGAACGTTAGGGATTGAAATACTGGTAGCTGTGTTTGAAGCTTTATTTATTAATGCCTGTAAAATGCTTTGAGACCTTCAATTATAGGATTTTTGCAGAGAAAACTGTTCTATTGTCTGTAGCCACACTGGCCTCACTCCTCAGCTGAAAGCTGAAGCAGCATGCTAGGATAAATGCAGGGCCATACTGTCCTGTCACCTAAGTGAATGTAAAATAACCACAGAGTTCTCTAGCTTACATTGCTCATGGCTACCTGCATCCGCTGGCTGGAGTTCATCAGGGTACACTCTGTCAGTGTCAATCAGAGCATCTCTTTTCTTTCCCCCACTGCTTCCAAAGCATTGTGCTTTCTGCCAAAACATAACTCCTCTTGTTCTTTTGGAGCATCTCTGAGCGTGTGCCCTGCCCTAGCCCCAAGATACCGGTAGCAGGGAAGTGCTTGGACTTGAGTACGAGAAAGAGAGAGAATAAAATACTTCCTGGTTTTACCTAAAAACCAAAAATGTCCTACGTGGCTCAAAGCTTTATCCTTCACGGGCTATTGGATGAGTGTGGCTGGTACATGCCAACAGCAGGCAGGAGAGTTTCCTGTCCTCTATGTTACATTAACTGAAGGGTGTAATTTAGCACAACTCCAGAGCCTGCCCTCAGCATGCCTGTGTGATCTTTGCACTCTGTCTCTGTGTCACCCGTGTTGCAGGGATGATCCCAGCTTCTCAACCTCACACCATTCTCTTCTATTCAACCCTATGACATGGTCTGGTTTGGTAGTGACAGCTGTAAAGATCACACCTTTTGTAGCAGTTGTTAAAATAACAGTTGTTTTTAACTAGCTGTACTTTTCCATGTTACCCTGGATCCTTTCAAGACCTGTCCTCATCTTGGTGAGTGGCTGTTCTTTCCTCCTGCTCCTATTACATCAAGCTGAGTTGTGGAGGTGCTCCTGGCACTGTACCTTAGCTGAAAGCTGCCCTTGTCTCCACCATCTTGATCATTCTCCCTCCTCTGACCTAGTCAGTATTTCTTTGGCAGCAAAAATTTACCTGGAATTTTCTCATTACTGGACATAGCAGAGCCAAAAGTCATTAATATGTGAGATATTCCTCTGGGAATTTCTAGCAAATCCAAACACAGAACGAATTTAATAGCAAATCATTTCAAATGTAGTTGAACTTTTTAAACAGAATTATTTATGCCTTTTTTTTTTTCCTGCTTGCAAAGCCAAATTACCTCAAGTTGCCAAAAGTTCAATTCCCAGACACAGGGTAAGGGGGATGTATTTTAGAAACCTTAGAGAAAAGTCTCCTCTACTTAGCCACTACATATATAACAATGTGAAGACATGGTACGACAAGACATGTCAGAATTAGAAGGAAGCTTTAAGACTGTGGGGCAGTTGGTACTCTAAGACATTGCTTAGGTTTTCTGGAAGAAAAGGCTCTTCCACTCAGTGTTGCATGTTGCTGCTGTCTGCAACCACGGCTGGGGTTTTCTGCTGCACTCAGAAAGGATGACATAAAATCTATACTCAACACATGTGCCTACAGTGTCCTCCTGGCTGAAATCTACCATTTCAAGGGAGATTTATGGGTCTTAGCATGGGGAACAGCAAGCAACCAGGCATCATTCTCCAAAAGTGGAAGGCATTTCTATTCCAAGCCTAGTGGTGATAGAAGCCCAACCTGCTTTGCCTGTGTGAGCGACTTCTAGCACGTCAGACTGCAAGTCTGCCTTAACTTACAACTCCAGGAGTAATTTTTGGGAGGAAGCAGGGAGGAGTCAATCTTTTCTATGTTGTGTTTTATTTTTTGATTAGTCTCTATCTTTTAAACTCTACCTTTTTAACTTTTTGACTTCTTTTTAACAGAAAATCTTGAATTCTAACCAAGCACACACAAACCAAAAGCTTTCTGCAGCACTCAAGGACGTACTTAGATCCTGACTTCCACTATAGTATTTTATAACTGACTGGTAAGTGACAAATTGCTGTTTAGGTACATTGTGATTAACAGCAAATAATATATGATGGTTGTCACAGGCAGTGAATGATCAGAAATCATATTTACTCACCATCCACAATACATCATATCTACTTATAACTTACTAACACTTTTCCCGTAATAAATAACCATAACAAGGCCATAAATCAGCATTAAATGGAAGTTCTGTTTTAGAGAGCCAAATTCTACATTACATATTAGACCAAAGATTTTCAGCTTCTCTTAATAATGACTTGGTACTTGGTTTCTTTAGTCCCATTCTCACTACCTATTTTTGCTTAGCTAAATTAACTTAAATCAAAAAATAACCATGTGGGATTTACTTACTAATGAAAACATCATCAAAACCTAAGTCCCAGCTGCCTAAATGCGTGTCTTGTCTGAAATTAGCTCTGAGCACCCAGCGTTATCACCTTTCACACAAGCAATGTGTTTTTTCACATGCTGAAGGCTGGTCTTGGACTGCCTACAACCCTACTCTAGTGAGACCTGTTGGATAGGCTATTCATTCACAAATCTGCTGTTGCTTAAGACCACCTGCCTTAAGCCCTCCAGCCTGCTCAGCTTTCTGGCTAATTATTGGTTAAAAGAAAAAAATAATTAACACAAAGTTCTATAAACCTGCAGCATGGTTGATAGGTGACAGCTTCCAGTTGTGTGTTCACACTTCGCCTTGGCAGACTTCACACAGGACAGCACCCGCTAAACAGTCAGAGTAGGGCCATATGCATTTGGTGAGAAACCTCGCAAACATTAACATTCTGCAGCGCTCAGCTGAAGGAATGAACATGAACGCAATCCATTTCTCTGTGGTCCATCACAGCTGCAGAGATTTTGGGTTTGGAAAGGGAATGTTGAGTTTTTAGCAGGCTTCTGAAATAAAAGAAGCTGGAGATAAAACGAAAATGTGCTTCCATCCAGTGCTCCAGGGCTTGCTCTGACTGATCCAAAAGCTTTTGTTTATGACACAGAGACCAATTGATTTACATCTTTCTGCTTTCAACAAGCCTCTCATGAAGAACACAATGACATGCTAAAGAGCTGAAGAAGAAGGAAGGCACACTGATGCAAAACAGACATTGCAGCCATTAGCATTGATCAGTGATTGATCAGTGTATAAGCAAGTGAAGAGGTACAGGGTGATTATTGTGGATAACAAAACCTGATTTAATTTGGTTCGAAGGATGAGTTTCCTGTGAAGAGGGTCTTTGGTCAGGAGGAACAAACTTCATTAGCATAAGTCCAAGAGCCATGTGAGGAGCTCTGTCTTGGAAACTATGGAGGTTCAACCTTTTGCGGCCAGGAGGATATGAAAACATTTTTTAATGATACATTAGTCAATCAATAGCTTCATGTCAAACAAGGCCTCACCAAAGTCCTTTGCTTATTAATTATTTTTCAAGACTGGCTAAAACCACACTATCACATCACTGCAAGAGTACCAGTGATTGTGGAGAATGAGTAGGGGAAGGAGGAAAGCTAAGGAAGAGTCTGGTCTTCTGAGGTGCTAAAGGTCCTCGTGTGTGTTGAGTAATAAACCCTTTTGATTATGCAGCTGCACCTATTTTAAGTTCTTCAAACTTAGACAAACCTGAAAGGGCTTTTTTCTAAGTGAACAAACCTCATCCTACTGCCAACATGACAGAGGCACGTGAGTTAACTCTATTACACTTAGTCTGAGCTAAAATGACATCACTTTTCACTCTCACCCTGGGACCTAATGAGCTTCAGCACTTGAGATGTGAAAGACCAATAACTTAATCCACTGTTTGAAGCAATCCCTATTTTTAAAGCAGAGCTGTATTTGATTAAGCCACTGTAAGGCTCAGAAGAGCTGTGTCAAGTTAAATTATGTTCTTTAAAGTAAAAATGCCATTTAACATGAAACGTAAAACCTCAGTCTTATTGCATTTTGATAAGAAAACCAAGTACGGTTTATTTAGATCCAGACAGCCCCCGTTAGTAGCTGGCAGACATTACCAGCCTGGATGAGGTCTAAAGTACTCCAATATTAACTTGCAGATCTATAGATCAGAAATATCAAGCTATGTTTTCAAACGCGCATACAGATTCCCTAAATTCAAAGGCAGAAGACACCCCTGCGACAATCGCGGCTTGACTACGCAAGTCCCAAAATGACACAAACATTACTGCTTTTACCAAAAAGAAAGTTAATCTCATCAAAACTGCCCCGTTAGCTTAAACAGAGCAGTTCCCACAGTCCCACACAGCCTGGCACCTGCAACATTGCCTTTCTTAAACCCATTACCTGGGTCACTCCATTCACACTCTCCAAATATTGGCACAACATCAGATTTCTTCTGCTCTGGAAACTCACCAGTGTTCCAAGACATTAAATCCCAACGCTAAATGCCTGGACAGTTCCTTGGCCACTTCTGTCAAAATTATTGGATGCAGGTTGCTCAGATTCAACGTCATTACAATTATTAACCTTGGCATTTTGGAAAAGAAACTATCTCCACAGCATCACAGCGCTTTATTGGGGATCTCAGTTCCCCAATGTATTCTTGCATCAAAAGCATTCTTCAAGTGTGCAGGTGTTCTAACAGTTATACTTAAGCACAAAAAGTAGTATTTTAATTTAAATGGGTGTTGGGAATCTTCAGACCTTCAAGACACCAAGTTATTTTCTTTAGGTGTTTAAACCAAGCTTCAGCCTCATGCTAGTTACTGAGGTTTGCCCGAAAGACTCCAAACCTCAGCAACCAGCCTCACACTATCTCCTAAATGTATATCCCCACATTTAAGTGTAAAAGTGTGTGACTTCGTCAGCAAGCTGCAATGGTGAGAGGAATGAAGGTGAGCAGAAAGACTATCAGATATTGTCCCTCTACTTGTTAACACAGAGAGAAGAATTGCCCTGGGCATTAGGACACCCAGAATCACAGAACATTAGGGATTGGAAGGGACCTCGAAAGATCATCTAGTGCAATCCCTCACCACAGCAGGATCACCTAGATCAAGACACACAGGAACATGTCCAGGTGGGTTTTAAATGTCTCTAGAGAAGAGACTCCACAACCCCCCTGGGCAGACCGTTCCAGTGCTCTGTCACCCTCACTGTGAAGTTGTTCCTTCCCATATTGATGTGGAACCTCCTAGTTCCAGCTCACACCCATTTCCCCTTGTTCTATCATTAGATGACACTGAGAAAGACAGCAGTAAATCTGAGAGGTAACTTCACTTGTGATTTCTCCTCTACTTTACAAACTGGCTTTACACACAGAGGGTGTGAAATTCAGCCATTCAGCCAAGAGCTCACCAGCTGCACCAGTGCAGACCATTTACCAGAATGCCTTGGGAAGCAGAACAAACTTTCTTTCCATGCTGCACTCATGGGAACGTGAAGTTTTCTCTCACTGAGGTTCAAACGTTTGAAAAGTGGAGCCCCATATAAAATTCCGCTTGTGCAGCTGAAGTTCTGACGCTGTTTACCTGAAATGCTTCTATAATTCCTAAACTTCTGAGTTTCAGGTTGGTGATTTGCGAGGAGCAGATTGCACTCTCCTGAACTAAATCTAACAAGCACCACAAAGTGAAAATAAACTGGAGAGACTTGAAATAAAAAATCACTTCAAGAAATCTAAGCGTGGTGGAGTTTTTTTGTGGGTTTGTTGGTTGGTTTTTTTTTTCCTCCCACTTTAAGCCAACTAAACTCCCAACACATTCTGATCATCTCGCCACAGTGTGTCTGTGCTGGTGACAACTGATTCATGTGTACATTTACATATCCCCTCAGTGCCAGCAGCAGAATACAAAATGGGTCCTCCTGCTCTGGCAGATGACACAGCGCTGGCAAATCAGGAGGAGCTGTCAAAAACAGCTGTCCATTAAAAGAGTTTGCTGCAACAACTAAGAGCTGTTTGAAAATGCTAGGTGGTAGAATTTAATTGGAGTAGCAACTGTTCAAAATTAAGATTAAAAAGGACCAGTCGGTACGGGCGGGCTTCAGGTTTTTATATCTGGATATTTACATTCAGGATATAAACAAATAAGTTTGCTGATTTCCTCTGCTACTTTCTGCTTGTCTTCACACTCCAGCCCCTGGGTCAGAAAGTTCAGGCACAGCCATAACCCATCACGTTAAGCACAGCAACTATCCTCACTGCTACCCAGGCGATGTGATTTGAGAGATGGGGGGGGAAATGTGAAATCCATGCGTTTTTTTAAAGCAGCCTGCTTGTGTGGGTGCAAATGCTTCTCTGCCACGCTGCCAGTAGAGTATTAGCTGCCCATGTGGACAGGGGACAGGGTTAGTTTTCTGCAGTGGGAACAAGACACAGGCACAGACAGCCCAAGCAGAGCTTCCAGCGAGTTGTTCGATTACACCCTGTTTAAAGATCCCATTTGTGTCTGCACAAAAAATCACCTACAAGTAAATGAATGGACTACATGAAGTTTTCTCCTCAGTAGGAATGCAGTCTTGGGAAACGAGACCACCGTAACAGCCCAGAAAATGCCCTTTGTCTCTAGGAGCTTGATTTGAACATACGAGGTTCCACACAAATATGAGAAGGAACTTCTTCACAGTGAGGGTGGCAGAGCACTGGAAGGGGCTGCCCAGGGGAGTTGTGGAGTCTCCTTCACTGGAGATGTTTAAAGCCTGCCTGGATGTGTTCCTGTGAGACTTGGTCTAGGTGATCCTGCTATGGTGGGGAGATCGGGCTAGATGATCTTTCGAGATCTCTTCCAATCCCTAATGATTCTATGATTCTATGAATGTGCTGGAAGTAACGCTAAGCCCTGGTTTGGATGAGCGGTCCCTGAATCAGAAACTTGACTGTGCAGCACAACCGAAATAACAGGCAAGCAGAACTGTTTGGCAAAAGCTAGACACAGTGCACATTCTCCCTGGTTTAGCTGAGTATTTTGTTCACCAAAAACACTTGAAAAATGCTGAAATGAAGTCAGAGAGCTTCACTTTGGCAGTGTCAAAACAAAATGATTTTAATTTTGCAACTTTAGAGGGTTTGCATTTCAAAACTCTGGTTGTATTTTGCTGGGATTTTTTTGTCTGGAGAAAAATATTCAAAATCCCAGGAAAAGGTTTTCTTCAAATTCAACAAAAAATGGTGCTTTTCTCCCCTCTCTGTAGCAGGCTCGAGTACAGGCAGGCAGATCTTCATTTAGTTCTTCACTCAGCAACCAAGTCCTCATCACAGTGCCTTGGGCACTGACTTTACTCATGCGTGTTTGCTTGGTGTATCTGTAACTGTGTCTAAAACCTTTCTAGAACTTTGATTCCTTGGTGCTTATTCTTTTCCTCAAAATCTCCTTGCTGTTGCCTTTTAGAAAAGCAATCTGTGGACGTTGAAAACCCACCTGGATATGTTCCTGTGCGACTTGATCTAGGTGATCCTGCTGTTGTGGGGGAATTGGACTAGATGATCTTTCAAGGTCACTTCCAATCCCTAATGTTCTGTGATTCTGTGAAATACTGTGGGACACTAACTGCATCCTGTCCATCGCAGGACAATGAACCTGGTCTCAGGCAGTGAGTTGGGAGATCTAAGAAGTTCTAACCACGCAGCCTGGATTTCTTCTTGCTTGAAACACAGAGACCTCTGTCTTGAAAGGACTCAGAACAGCCATGGGTATTCTGACAGTATTTTGTGAGTTTTAGTGCCATTGACCATTTTTACCTTGGTTATAACTTTTGAATACCTTGGACCCCAGATTTGGGTTGTTTGCTTTGAATGAATCTGCTGCAAAACGTAAAAGAGAAAAACCCCAAAATGTCGCAGCAAATCAAAAAGCGTGAAATGAAATTTCCCATTCTGGAAGGAAAAATAGGAGTTGATAAGGCATTAGGCTCAGTTTCCCAGCACAAACCTTACAGTAATGCCTGCGATTGCAAGTATATGGCTCAGCGTACGCAATACGTTGCAACCAGAAGTAGCAGTGACAGCTGGTGGGTTAGTAAACAGATTTCATTTCAGTTTTTGTCTGAAAATTATATGAATTTTTTCTTGAATATGATTCTTTGCTACATCTTCTGTTTCCATCCAGCAATGAGGCCATTTCCAATTTGTATCCAAGCTCTGCTAAATATTTTATTGGACTTAACACACATGAATGAAACAAACAAAAATAATTCCGAAACACTTGTAGTCTATTGGCATGATTAAAAAATGTACGTCCTAACAGTGCTTGGAAGAGGATAGGCACAAGCAGAAAGCACATTAAAGTGCATTAAAGCATGCACATAGTTCCCCACGCACCAGTACAAGCCAACTCATCCTTTTAGGGTCTTTTACTGGAACAAAGATATAATTTTCCTTTCTTTTTTTTTTAAATTTTCTTCAGGAATTTTTTTTAAGTAGATTTTTCTTTTCTATTCTTCCCTAAACTGCCTCTGAACTGATACAAGCCTATGGGGAAAAAAACCCCTTATTTAGAGAAATAACAGAAAGAAAATGCCTAAAGTGATCTAGAAGACATTATGTAATGACACGAAGCCTTGCTCTGTTTATCTGCATGGGAAAGGACAAATTTCGCCTGGATATTAGAAGAAAGTTCTTCAATGTGAGGGTGGTTGATGGCTGGAATGGGCTTTCCTGGGAGGTAGTGGGGGCCCCATCCCTGGAGTTATTTAAGGTCAGGCTTGATGATGAAGCTCTGAGCAACCTGACCTAGGCAGAGTTGTCCCTGTCTAGGGAGATTGGACTAGATGACCTCTAGAGGTCCCTTACAGCCTTGAACATTCTATGATTATATGATTCATACAGGCAGCAAGGGAGAGAGAAGGATCTCCAAATGGGCTGGGAATTTCAATTAAAAAACAAATCCTATTTACACTTTCAATAAGAACTATACAAACGTCTATTTTATGACAAACATGCCTGTTCATCGGCCAAAGGTAAGATTTGAGTCACACACCCAGCTTGCAGGAACAGTAACTAGAAGGGCTCACACAACTCGCTGTGTGCAGGGTGTAGCCTCAGGCAGACATGTCTAAGACAAAATCTGTGCCCTCATTACTTTTGATATCCAAATAATTTGTGCTTACAGGCAGATATGCGTTAGATTAGCTAGCAACATGCAAAGATGTGATACAGCTATACTGCTTTGCTCCTATCACTGCAAACTATCATTGCAGAGACTTTATAGAATCAAAAAACTACCCAACCCTGGTTTGAGATGATAAAGCAGCTCTGGGTGGAAATTTCTACACCACCATGTGGCTCTTGTGTGAAGTGGGAGGGTACTGAGGACTGGCCTGTGCTGTGATCACACCAGTGATCACAGAGGAGAAGCACTCAACTCAAATGCTAATAAACCTTGTCTCTCCTCTTTAACCAGCCACTAAGGGTTTCCTGTCCCCAAATGCTGCAGAGTCCCACGTGTCTCATACATATTAGCAGTGTGTGGACCAACATGTGAAAGAGCAGCTTTCGTGTATAAATCCACATACAGTTGCATTGAAATCTAATAGATTGCACAGACAGATATAATCTCGCCATTAAAACATCACTATTTCCTTTTATTAAGACCTTTGCTTTTAAGGATCACCTGCTCCATACTGCCTTCTGTTTCACAATGCAGAGCTCAGGCAAGGAAGAATCAGTCTTGGGTACCTCAGTATATTATCTTTACAGTGGCTTTTGTGTTATTCCAGTTCACAAACATCCCTGTGATTAACAAGAGGTGGGTCTACCAAATGATAATCACTGCAGAGCTACAAATACCTGATAGCTGGATCGCACACGTTTTCAGTGCCACCACCAGCAGATTCAATACTGAGATACCTGCTGACCTACACCACACACTTCACATTGACAACAGGGACCCAAATTTAAATTCAGGAGAGAGGAAACAACTCTGTGCATTTACATGTTTGAGCTCCATGAAGGAAACAAGGACCGCTCATCCACAGCTGAGATACTCACAGGCTGCCCTTAATAAGGAGGGAACTCATGGGGTCTTTATTGCATAGAAACATGGGAAGTTTTAATGGGTTTGACATTAGTTTTAATAATTGTGGGTCTAGAAAATCACTCTAACAAGGTTCAGTGAGTGGAGAAGCAAAAAGGAATTTAAAGGAGGTAAAGAATGTACCTGTTAACTGTGATTTACTTTTCCAGGGAGCTTTAATATTAACAAACCTGATCATCTAGCAAGTGCAAAGCAAACACAGTGCCTGATGCTCGCCCATATACACGTTTCAGGGCGGCATTATTCAACACTAAGAGCAGCCTCCCTTGAAATGATACTAAAACCTCTGCACACCAGGCCACTGAAAAGCTCTTTGAACTAAGCAAAGCTGCCATGACGTTATCTACAGGGCAACACCCAAAAGCGATCTCTGGGTCCAGCCACATACAATGGGGCCAACTGCACAGGCAACAGTGATCCCAGCCAGAGCTAAGGCAGCTCTAAATACAAATGTAAATTGAGAAACAAGACAGGGGGCTATAAAGAAATGAAGGATCATCCTTAAATCAAAAGCTATGGCAGGTCACACCACTCACTCATCTGTGTGTGCACTTCGTGATTCTCATTCAGTTCTTCTGGATTCTCAAACAAAGTGCGGAGTCCTAAAAATATTTGGAACTATTACAAAGCATAAATTATAAATGTGTCGAGAAAATGGAAAAAGGTGTCTTGGGCCTACTTAGAGCACAAAATGATCTCGACCATTATTCAACAATGATATGAAGATCTTTTATTTCATTTCTTCTTAACAGTTCCCTGTGTTTGCTATCATTTCTTGCCCAGCACCGTGTCAATAATTACTAAATTAGCAGGACGCCTGTACAATTTCAGCTAAAGTGTTATTACTGACAAGTCAAACAAAGAAAGCTGATCGAAAAGATGGGACTCCATCTCCTTATTTAAATGGACCGTGTTCACAGAAGAAGATTGAAACTCCTTTTTCTTCAAAGGAAGAAGGGAAGGGTATAGTTTACATTTAGTGCTGCTCAAGGACAGAGAGTCAGAGGAAATGCCTTTTTAATGTAAACCTCTTTTCATTTCCAAGGGACAAAAATGAAGGTTATTTAAAAGAATCAAGCTTGGTGGAAGAAGTAATTATGTATTTTTTTTTTTCAAATCTCAGAGGAATAATGCTTTTATATTTCCCTGAGATGACCCAATTCACTCTGTGATGTGCTCCCTTAAATGTAAGTGTGCTGACTTCTTTGAACCTCATTGTTTTTAGTGTCTAAAGAAACTCCTCTCATAACCACAGTGTTGATTGATTTTGGCTCCGTACCAGTGCCCAAATATTCATAAAGCTATTGCTGGTTTATCCAACCCACAAGTGAAAATGGCATTTAAAACCTGCTCCTGGATATCTCTGAAATGCTCACACTTAAGGACATGTTCAAATTGATTTTGGAGAAGCATTGTTCTGGTACAGAATCCAAATTCAGAACATATTTGGGCTGGAGAGCTCCATAATCTGAAAGAGCCTAAAGGATTTCCAACATGGTGCAGAGCTTTCTTAATACTTGATGCTATCTCTTCGAAGTAATTTTGGGTGGAATAAATGTGATAACATAACCTATTGGCAGGCCTGAACACATGAACTAGGATTCTGTAACCTTCCTCAGAGGTATCTCTACCTTCACTGTTCCTTCTCTGCAGTGGCTCATTCCCAAAAAAGAAGAGGTTTTGCAGTAAAGATTGGCAGCTCTTTTGTTTAGGGTTGTTTTTTTTAATATAAATCACCTACTTCAACATTGCTGCAAGTTTTCTGGGAGAGTTTTTCTGGGGGTAACTATGAAAATGTTGAACCATAATCACTCTAATACAGTAAAGCAGAAAAGGAGACAAATACCATCAGTCTTAGTCATCTAATGATTAGTATGTGCTGCTCCCCTAAATCTGGAAATTATTTAGTTGTTGTCACTTGCCATGTAAACAAGCCAATAGGGACTACTTAAATCTATAAAATTAGACATTAGGTTTTAGGCTCTTTCATGTTTTTTTGATTAGGCCTAGGAAAGGTCCTAATCACTCACGGGCACTCTGGCACTGCCTTAATGCAAAGAAATAAGCAGTGACAAACTCCAGCATTTCACTCACTTTTTCCCAACCTTAAAAATTATTAAACTTCAGTTTGTTGGCAAAAGTTCTTACTAGCCGCAGAGCAAGTCGCTTGCATTCCCAGAGAGCTGAATCCAATTACTAATGTCCCTTGTATCACATTCCATTCTAGTCCTTAATTCACAATCAGAGAAATCACTTGTTTAATGTCTGTCATCTGCTACTTGCAATTCTACAGTCTCACAGGCCAGGGTACGATGATGCAAACGGAACCATTTTCTACGCCAGAACCATTTAGAAGTCATCGTTTTTTAATTCTGTTTAATCTGTCTGGAACTTTTTTCCTCTCAAAATAGACTACTCTCAAAGCTTCCATTTTCATGAAAAGATTGAACACAGAAGACTTTTTCCCCCCCCAGAACACAAGTGTTTCAAAAATATGACCAAGGAAACTTTGAAAGCAAGGAAACAGATTTTTACACAGATTTTTGGAAATGAGTGGGGATATTGCAGTAGACTTCTCTTCAAAAAAGCACCAGTCCTCTTTAATGCAGGCTAGCTGCAAAGTGATCCAGTAATGATGCTAATGACTTCTTCAAGTATTTGCCTTTTATTCAAAACGTTCTGTAAGGCTTTCAGGTATGAACCCTCAGTTTCTGAAGATGCCATACAAAATGTACAATGAAATGGAAAAAAAAAAAAGAAAAGAAAAAATGATCCTGAATCAGATAAAACTTGAATTTTCATACAAGGAGAAGGGATAGTCTGTGAAAATAAAGATAGATATTTCAATATAGTCTTTGTAGAATGCACCAATTAATCTGTGCTGCTCTGAGGCACAAGGTATTTATTGAGGATAAAACGTTTAAAAATAGCTAAAGCTGTATTCTAAGACTATTGATTCAATTACAAAACATTAAGTACTTTAAATGGTACCTAATCTCCGCAGAAAAAGAATCACAGAACACTAGAGATTGGAAGGGACCTTGAAAGATCATCTAGTCCAATACCCCTGCCACAGCAGGATCACCTAGACCCAGTCACACAGGCCATGAAATTACTTTCCTCAATGAGTAGCTTATATCATGCTACTTGCTAAGGAGGTTCTTGCAACCTCTCGTGAAGCATCTGGTTCAGATCACTGCTAGACTTGGTCTAGGAAAGTAGGTGCAATTGGTCTAAGCTCATTCACCACTACCTAAGCAGAGTTGAATCTGGAGCAACTCGTAGCTACACCTTAGCACCGAGTGTCAACATCAGACAAGGAGAAACCAAATTCCCGTTCTCCTGCCACAGCGGGGACAGTTGGCAGAAAAGCTATGGCTACCCAAACTGGGCTCAGAGGCAAAGAATTAACAGCCATGTGTTTGGAAAGGGAAAAAAAAAGCCACGTAGACAGCTTTGCTTGAGGTTCGTGCAAAGTCATTTTACGCAGTGAGAGGATGGACTCAACCATCCAGACAGCAGTCCTGGAGAAATGTGCTCCGTATTCAGACATTCCCCCTCCACGCAGGAAAGAAACAATGATTGCTCATGCTAGGGTGGATTTTCTTTTGAAGCAGAACCGTGATGGTGTTTACTTTGGCAGGGAACAAATTTAGTGCTAGTTAAAACCTTTTTTGTTGACTTTTACACTCATTACATGCTGCTGCAGCAACTCATCAAAATTATTAATAGAAATACAAATAGCCAAATGTTTTTTAAAATCACTGTTTGTTGCCTTTGAGTCAATAATCAGACCTTTGTGTTTAGAGAACTGAGATGTTGAAGAGAAATGTGGCATTCCGAGGAACTAGGTCATTACGGCGTATTTTGCAATATTAATACTGTGTAAGGAAGCCGAGAGTCTGGTACAAAGGTTTAAAGAAACTCTGAAGATATCTTAGCTTATCTCTAAATTACTATTTGTTATCACTGAGATTCCTGAGGGAATGTTCATAACTTCAAAGCAATCACAGCAACAGTGCAATGTAAACAGTTACTCCCGACGTGCCATCTGCTTGGCTGAGATTTATCTCCCCTGTAGGAGGCAGCTAACTGAAGTACCCACTGTAAAAGCTTTGTTACCCTACAAATAACTAAATAGGTGTTGGAGGAAAGGAGGAATCTCATAAGGACAATTCAGATCAGAGACAGGCTAAATAGCCTCCTTAAGGTGCCTCTCTCACTCCATTGACTACATGGAGAGCCACAGGAGAGTGTTTTCTTAAGTAGCTCAGATAAGTGCCTAAAGTTCAGTGGAATAAAATTGGGCCTCATCTGTGTAAATATTTTTACACATGGGCCTGATTCATGTTTCCACATTTGCCTCAAGACACTGTACTCTACGTATGCAAGCGTCCTATGTGGTTTAAACGTGCACTTTGTGTATCTGGGCCCATTATTCCATATATTTTCATCCCGTTACAAGTGGAGTGTGAAAAGAGGGTTTAATGAACATGGGGGGTTGTTTAACAGTGTTTAATTCAAGACAATCTGCTTTGTGTACACATAGTGGGATTCTAGAGTGTTTATCGAGTGCCTAATCCTGCTCCTACTGAAATAATATTATCGGTTCTTTAGGAGACAGGCACTTGGTCTACAACACCGCGGTGTTAAATTCTCAGTAAGTACAATACCATGGTGTCTGTTAAGCAGGTGACCTTACTGAATGATCACCTGGTTCTGTCTGGTTTTCATTCAAACCCTGTGAAAAGCTACTCTGAACATATGTGCGCCTGTTCCGGTGTGTGGAACCACCCGTAACCGTGTTTGGCTTACATTGAACTTCAGGCACAAGACAATTTCTTTTGGCAATGAAAATCCACAAGAGACAATGGAACCATTTAAGTATCAGCTCACGAAGCTCCCTTGTAAAATACCATTCCCAAGTTAAAAATATGGTACCACACTCAGTTTCTAGAAAAATTATCAACAAGACTTTTCAGAGCAGGCATGGGTCTCCACAGCTCACCTTTTGCTCATCTCACCATTCACACAGCTGCACCTCTGAAAGTCCCCAGTCATGAAGAATGGACTCTGTACACTGGCTGTTTCCTTTTACAGTAAGTCACATTTTCCTACTTTCTGGTAGCAAAATATTTATTTAGGTGTAAGATCCTACACTAATTCTTAGAGAAGACATAAACAGTGGTTGAAGACACAACAAACCCAGATCTCAGAGCCTGATGTCACTTGGACTGGAATTTTCACACGTGCTCATGCCCAGCAATGCTCAGCTGGACTTATACTGGAAGGAGTCCTTCACAAAAGCAAGAACATCTTCTAGCCCCAAAAGCAATGTTATGGCTGCCTGGAGCTGATGCATCATCTAGTCTTAGGAAAGGGTCCAGTTCTGGTCACTTCATGAAAAGATGATTGTTCATTTGAAGGGATCTTCAGTTCATGTGAGCTGACACGGCTTCCAGAACCAATGCCAACTGACACCTGCTGAGGTCCTGGCACACCAGGTTGTAAACGGCTGTACAAGTTTCCCTCCCCAGTACCAAATGCTATGATGTCTACATCAAACAGTCAATTACACATGGGCTGCTTCTAAACAAAAGTTTTTCTAATTGTTTCAGATGCACCATCTGTTTCTGATCAAAACCATGGTGAAACTGCAAACCCACATAAATATCATCCTGGATTTCTCTTGAATGAAATCGGCTTAGCACTGAAGGGTGTAACTTCAAAGTGCTCAGAGGTGCCGTTGTTACCCAAATGTACATGAAGCTCATGGGTCATCTTCAACGAGAAATTGTAAGAGAACAGACTTTGCGCTACTTTTGTATTTTCACCTACAGGGAAAGCACCGTGAAGATGGCCTTTTCCAGGTGGTTTCTGTTTGGTTTCTAGAGGAAGTTAGGCAGAAGTTACTCAGGATTTCTTTGTTATTTTCACATAAAAACAATCTCAAGATTGGCGGTTTAGCAGACGTCAATAAAAAATTCAGCCGAAATCCTCAGAGTGCTTTTATGTTTTACTATGGACATCTCTTTTTATCTAGATACAAGTTTTGTCTTTAACTTCAGGATATTTTTTAATATACCGAACCACAATAGTGTTTACATTCCCCAAAGAGAGCTCCCTGCTTAGCCCATTCTTCTGCTCAGAAATACACTTCAGTGTAGCTGGCATGAGACAAAACAGAAAACTTCCCTTGGACCAACACCAACACATTTCAACAAAGCTGCTGATCAAAGTGCAAGAAAGAAATGAGAAACAAGAAAGGCAATAGTCACAAGAGCTCAACGGCTATTGTGGAATTTCTTTAAGGGACCAGAAACCATCCTTACGGAATCTATATGGTGGTACTAAAGTACGGGCAGCATTTCAACGAAATGCCAAGAAGACGACTTTCATCTAGGAAGTTTAACTGTTTCCGTCAGTGCGGAGGTCAAAGAGGCAGCATGACAATACATCCTGGGGGAAAGGCTTCCTCTGCAGGAGGTGAAGGGCAGGTGAAAAGGAGGAATCCACCTGGGTGCAGAAGTCTGGGTACATGACTGCAATCCAACAGTGTGCAGCCGCAAAGGTTTATAGAAAATGTGTCTCTCTTTGTGACTGTTACTATGACATTATTGGCAAAAGCTTGCTCTTGGTTAATCTGGTATGGCTCAATTGATCACAATTGAATAACTCCAGATGTAATAATGTGGAATCTCTCCCATTTTAAACCTGAACTTAATGGCTGACAAGAAAATCCTCTGAATAATGAAAGAGTATGTGACTATGGATAATCGTACCAACGCTGATCACAAACCTGGTAATGGAACGGTGTTTGTTGGCCATGATACTTTTATTTTCACTTAATCCAAAATATTTCCTGTGTGTAATTGCTTTGGAAGGTACAGCTCTAAGGCATGACACATTTTTGTGACAGTAACGTCAACGTGTAGAGAGAAACATTAGTGCTCAGTGTCAAGCACACTTGAGTTTTTCAATACACTTGAAGGAAGATACTCGTAAAGGCTCATCACAATGGTACGGAGGACTAATATTCCAGACAATTAGGCTTTCTGCTTCAAATGGGACAATTCAAATACGGACGTCTTTAAAGCACATTTTCATCTCCTTTATTGCTCACAGGAGGAAAAGAGATGCCTTTTTTTGTTTATAAAATGTAGGGCTGAAAACTGTCTGAACAGACGCTGGAGTCTGCAATGTCTCACTTTCACTGCTGCAGAAACAACCACTTGGTCATCACATGCCCCTTTCTCACTACACATCACATGAATATAATTATGACTTAAATTGTTATGGTTTGCAGAGGTTTATAGGGGAAGAAAACATAAAGCTGGAGTCAGACATCTGAAAATCTTCCTTTTCCCTTCATGACATTTTCTTTAAAACTTACCAAATCCATGCCTGCTAAATAAAAGTGAAGGTCTTTGCCACCTGAATCTAAATTGAATATAATTGGATACTTGTATGTCAAAGCACTCAGAGACATAAATCCAAGTATCAGCACATCAATAGGAAGGCAATTGGGTCACAAGATAACCTATAGTACATATGATATATCTTCTTAAAGCTCTTCTCAGGATCCAAGGAATTCTTTTGTTAGACGCTGAGTGGATGTCTCTTATTAAGGGGGTGTTTATAACGGTGGACAATGCGATTCAGATACAGAGCCTACACTAGTCTTCCATCAAAGGTAGAGAGGAACCTAATAGCCTAAAATAAATCTCTGCAATACTTCAATGGCAGAACATTTGAGCAATTTTAAAATGTACTTGTGAATATCTGAACCTAATGGAGAGCACAGAGGTAAAGGAGACCTTGAAATGATCAAAACCCACTTGTCCAAGTAATTATGCAGACAATCTCTAACATTTATTTTTCATGCCTAAACTAGTTAAGAAGTCTCAGCCAACAGAAGAAGGAATTCTGGCCTAGTGATATGGACAGAGGACTTCATGTTCCAACAAGGGATATAAAAATGAAATTATAATTGTAGAAAAAAGTCTTACGAAATACTCTTAAGAAAGAAGTCAAGAATAAAATTAAGTGATGAAACCCTAAACAGGTGAAAGTCTTTCAATTTTACCTTCTTCCCAATTCAAGAAGCTCCAAGTTTAATCACAATGGGTATGGTTAGTGCTTACTCTCTAACATACCAAATCCATAATCATTTAGCTGCAAATGGGGTTATGATGACAGGGCAGCAGAATCATTGCTAACGCTGGCTACAAAGCAGATCAGGAAAGCCAAGTACCTGACTCTGATAAACTGAAATACACAGAGTTTTTTGATACAGTCACTTAATTTAGCACAGCCAAGTCTCCAAGACACTCAGACATACATAATTCTGCTTTACAACACTCCTTATCCTGCAGGATACGCACAGACTTTGCTCCCTTTCCACCCAGCTAGATAGATTTTCTAAACGCATGCAAATGTGTCCAAGATGGCTCATTTTGTTATCAATTCCCCAAGTGCTAACATTCTAATCATTAACTAATTGTCTCTGTGCTCTATTGACAATTTGGCCACCTTCTTGCTAATTTTTGCTGACATGATGGAGGCCCTGAAGAACTGGGTTAACCTTTCAATGTCCATTGAAGATCCACAGGTCTGATGACGATTGATTGACCTAGCCTCTATGTTAGATAAAACCTCATCAGCTTTCCAAGTGATTTGTGTAATGAGGCATCAGTAATTGACAACAGGTAAGTGAACTTAGAAGTCCCCTTCTTTATTGCTCTACAAAAATGAAAAGAAAATTCAAATGTCCATAACGAGTGCAAACTTGTAAGAGTTAGCGTTAAAATGTGAGTGCAGACAATTGTAACGCCGTGTTTGGGGGGCTTTCACAGATATACACAAGAGCAGAGTTCTAATGTGCTGAAAATATACGGCACTTGGGTTCTCTTCTGAAATATATGTGACGTACGTCTCTTCTGGATATATATGTCTACGTATGTATATTATACAGATATACTGCATTTGGTTTGTTACAGAGGCAACAGAAGCTGATGCTCACTGCTATGCGCTCATAAAATCTGCATGGCTTAGGAGTCCATAGAGTACATATCAGTCTGGGTTGCAATAACACAAAGCTACAAAAACATCTTCTGTTTCCAAATGCTTACTGAATGTTCAAGGAGTAAACTGTACCTGGCTGGTTGGGTTCTTGGGTCCCCACCTAACTGTGGCTTAAATAAGAATTACATGCTCTCAGACAAGCAGCAGACAGCTGCCTCACGATGGCTTCTAAAGGCAGTTACACAGCCCTATACTTGTTTCCTCGGTGGTGCTGTGTGGACTATGGAAACAGCTGCATTCTCCTCTCTACATGAGTCACCTCTGTTGGTGCCATCTGAAGTGCTTTGTACGAATTTATTTAAAACGTGACTCCGCTTTGTGCTCTCAAGATGTATCCCGAATGCTTAAAACTACCCCAAAACTAGAAAGGGAACCACGGAATTTGCTGTACCATAAACCTCTGTGGTTATCTTCTTTTCAATTGACATTAAATTGCCATAAAACTCTCCACGTGAGCCAACACAACATGCGATAAGAGCAAATATTGACAAAAAGTGATCTGGTTGACTCGTCACAGCCAGCCAGAGAGCACATAATGTTTCCTCTATGTGGGCAGGTACAGGGCTAGACCCACCAAAAGCACACATGTGTATGTTCAAGTGAAATATAATGTAGTGTATCTGTTTGCAATTATTTCCTGAAATTAAAGAAACAACATCCTACCCAAAATTCTGGGGTTTGTTTCCTAGTTCACTGGTGGTGAAAGAGAAAATTTCCTGTCTTTTCTCTCTATCTCTGTGTCCTTGCACTTCCTTCATTCCTTCTGGTATTTTTTGTGCCAAAATTACTTGCAGTTTCCAGATAAACTCTGTGTTGGTGTCCACGTGGCCATCAGTGCTTCTCATCTGATGACACAGCAAAGACTTGTCAGAATTCAGCCACTATCATCTCTCACACGTATGTGCATATCGCTCTGATTGGGTTTTTATACCAATTGTCACATTTTGAAGGTTTTCAACAGTCCATAAACTTTTTCTTCATAGCCACTGTTTGGATTTGGCATCAGAGCACTTGTAGTAGTGTTCAATTATTATAATGAAAGCTAAAGAAATAGCATTTTATAGAAAATAAGATGTGTTTCTGTAGAAACAAAGACTCTATAGATATTTTCAGGAGAAGAAAATTAAATGATCTCATTGGCTTGTATGTTGTATAAATGACCACCTCTGTGCATGTTTTATTTGTCTTGTAAAATCTTGAAATAGGGGTCTGAGTTGCTATTTCTCCCCATTTCATTACATATAGGGGGAAGGGAGTTACTGATGCATCCCAGGAAATGTTCAAGGCCAGGTTGGATGGGACCCTAAGTAACTTGAACTAGTAAAGGTGTCTTTGCCTATGCAGGGGGGTTGGAACTACATGATCTTTAAGGTCCCTTCCAACCCTGGCCATTCTGTGATTCCATGGTTATATAGTACTTCCCAGAAAACTACTAATTTTAGTTGAAACTTATGACTTCTCTGCATTTTTAAAACATCCTTTTGGAAAGCATTTTAAACAAAGAGGCTTCTTCCTATTGCCCAACAGTATCTCCTGTCATAATAAGACCACAAATGATTTTAAAATGCTTCCTCTAATGAAAACACCATTAGATGAAATGAAACCCAGTGTGCAGAATCTTGGCACAACTGAAATCAATGACAAAGCTGCCACCGACATCAGTGGGCAAAGGATTTCTTTAGTGTTTCCTATGTACCACAATAAGATCACAATACTGTTCACGACCAGTCCTGATTTTATTGGAGGAAACTACCAATTTCTTCAATTGAAATTCTTGAGGGTTATCCCTTGAAAAGCAAGAACTTAATTAAATAAGAAAAATTAAAATAATACTGACCACTTCCTTCTGGCCCTCTATAGAAGATGACAAATAACCTCCAACCCTCATAAAACCCCACTCTTCCTCCCTATAGTCCCAGGAGTAATTTTGTTTGTGATTTTTTTCTCTCTTCTGTTTTAGTTCAGCAGACATTGCTGTCCTACAGGGGCAGCTCTATCCAAAACTTTTGTCAGCATCATGTGAATCCTACAAAATTACTTGGCACAGACCTCCCTGCATCTTGTCCTGTTTGCATTGCAGAAGCCAAAGATTAGATCTCCCCTTCTAAATACAACCAGAGACCAGGAGAAAACCTGTCTGCATTTGATCCTAGAAGAAAAAGTTGGGTTTTGGAGACCATGTAGAGAGGCATTTCAGATTTGAGTTGACCCTGAGATCATTTTCCACAGTGAGCTACTGCCTGTCTTGGCTGAGAAATCCATCCACAATGAAGAATCATTGCCCTGCACATCATCAATTCACAAGAGCAGAACAGCACAGGTGCCTTTTTGTGTTTCTTACCATTTTGAAAAAGTCTTGAATTTAGTTCAAATAAGGCAAACACAGATCCAAAACACCAATATGGGAAACATCTAATATTTCAATACATTTTGTAAAAGGTCAGAAGTGTCTTAGGAACTTAATACACCAAAAATAGATCGGTAACATGTTTAGGTTATTCATAAAATAAATCTCGCCTAAAATAAAAATAAACTGAACAAAAATATTTAATAAACTAAATCTAGAGGAGATTTTTTTTCTCAAGTTACCTGTTACTTTCTTGTTTTAACATTTTTATCTCTAAATAATTAATAATCACAAAATCACAGAACATTAGGGATTGGAAGGGACCTTGAAAGACCATCTAGTCCAATCCCCCCCACCACAGCAGGATCAGCTAGACCAAGTTGGACAGGAACATATCCAGGTGGGATTTAAACATCTCCAGAGAAGGGCACTCTACTTTCAATCCGATGATTGGATGTAAATTATTAGAATTTACACTAATTGTTGCACTCAGTTACATTTACCAGCCTATATAGAAAGTACTCGGTCGATATGGAAGCTGTACCTTATCTATGGGCACATTTATATCTGTAATCACTGTCATCTGCAGAAAATCCCAGTAATAAAAATAATCACATATAATGGCAACGTCTACCCATCATTTCAAAACTTAGGTGTTAACACACTGAACTTTTAAATGGCAAATAACTCTTATTTAATATTATTTGCTCTATAGTTAAAAATACATGCTATGTAATAACATTAAAATAATCTAATTGCATTTGTATTAAACTATTGGAAGTAGAAGTGCACCAGCTAACTGGAAACAGAAACATGAGGTCTTGATTGAATACATTACATTTAAAATACTGATTTTATTGCTAAAACATGTTGCATCTTCTATAGTAGATGGTATGCAATAAAGAAAAATCTAAACCGTGTGATAATATTGATGTTAACAACCGAGAGTGAAAAAGGACATTTATTAGTTACCTAAGAATTCATCAATTTTATATCACCACATATATTTTTAAAATGAATCCAACAGCAAAAGTTTGGGAGAGAAGGTTGACAGTGGAAGCCACAGAAATTTCACATGGAGATGGAGAATACGGGTATCATTTTCAAGAGCACTTAAATGATTTAAGAGTTGGAGTCTGACTGACTTCCAAAGTAA
Organism: Phoeniculus purpureus; assembly: GCA_028565055.1. Lineage (NCBI taxonomy): Eukaryota > Metazoa > Chordata > Aves > Bucerotiformes > Phoeniculidae > Phoeniculus > Phoeniculus purpureus. Next base: position 14,772,709 of record JAOXOE010000705.1, on the reverse strand, counting down.
ACCCTTTAAGCAGCTGATGTAGCATGAATCTGCTCCAGAGCATAAGTCACAATGGGAAGTCAATGGCAAGACTCTTGCTTCCTTCAGTGGCCTTAGTCATCTACTTCAGTCTGATAGCACAGCTATAGGTTTTAGTGATGAAGTTGTTGTGTGTGTCTGGCTAATCTGAACAGTACAAGTAGCTCTGTGCATGTGATGTCGTGTTCAACACTATTTTCTTTGCAAACAGATGCCCTTTTTCTCTGTAAGCTCAACCCTAGAACAATTGACGCAGATGCAATCCCAGGCAGCAGTGCAAAGGAAGCCTAGCTGTTGCTTGGATAGTAGAACAAAGGATCTGTCTTTCTTATCTTACACACATCTCAGTTTTAAGGTGAAAGAACAATGAATCAAGGAAGAAGGGTTGGGTGAGGACCAGTGATGGTTATGTTTCCACATTAAAACAAGGTAGGTGTGAAAATTCAGTGGAACTAGCAGCACTGATGCTCACAGTAACACTCTTTCCTCTCTGCTGCTTCCTATTACCATAAGCAAAGCAGAAATCTGGCATCCATTACCAGCGACAATAAGTAAACCTGGTGCTTAATCAATCTAATAAAGAATGTTGTTGCCTTGGGCAATTGCTTATGTATGTTGCCTACCCACAGGACCACCAAGCTGAGCATCAGCAGAATTCCATCTCCGGCTCAATCCACATGTGCTCATGTTTTCCTGTTTCTAATGTAATTATTTTAAGACATTCACAACATTATTAGTCTTCCATATAAAGGGTGTTTTGGGTTTTTTAGAGGTGCTTTCTTCCAACTCTTTCACTATCTCATGACTTATCTTCTTAAGCATTTGGTCTGAAAACAAACACATTGGTACAAAAACAGTTCCTCCTCTACATGGCAAAGGTACCAGCACAGGCTGTTTCTGATGTAAAGCAGGGGAAGAAACTGGCTCTCATGTCTAACACAAATGACTTCACACATAACTTTAGCACTGTGTTCCTTTGCTCAATATATTCATAGAATCATAGAACCATTAAGGACTGGAAGGGACCTTGAAAGATCATCCAGTCCAATCCCCCTGCCAGAGCTGGATCACCTAGACGAAGTTGCACAGGAACATATCCAGACAGGTTATAAACATCTCTTGTCTGAATGTGTTGGCTGGAGCTTAGTAATAGCTTCCCTAGATGCAGTTTTCTTCTGCATTTCTCATCTAGATTTCCTCTAACCTGAAAGGTTGTGGAAGCTTCCTTTGCATAGTCCCTGTGGAAGGGACTCAAGGCTAGCCCTTCAGACCAGGTACTTCTCAGATGATCTGTTAGAGGAATTCATTGCTCCTGAAACTCCTCTACCAATTTATTGCAAGTATGGGACCTTTTACGAAGGGGAGCAGAAGTTTGAACTCAGGAGCACTTTCTTGCTATTTCCTAGTGACCAAGGATCTCAGATCCAAGAGGAGCAAGATGATCCCTAGGGGGTCTGCAGGAGAGCATGAAAGGCATTATGAAGTCCACATTTTCTTTCCACAGAGATCCATAAGTATGTGGGGTTTATTGGTTCTGGACAATTTGTTGGGGCAAGATCCCTCTCTTGAAGTCTCTGTGCCAGACTAATCCCAATCTTGTAGAATCAATACACTGTTCTCCTTCTCCAAGTGGTATTTAGAGATGTTGCACTGCACTAAGGTCACAAGCTGTTTAGAAGAAATTCATTAGAGTTACTTTAAAGATGCTACTGACCCTTGTTTTCTACTTGTGCAGCACAAACCAATTGTTATCTGACAACATAATGAAAGCTTAAATATAGCTCTCTGCTGTGATTACAATATCTTATTGCTGGGCTGGCTATTCATTGTCTAATTACACCAGCAGAGTGTCTGAGACCTGCAGTGAAAGAGCCCACAGCGATGCTGCTTCCATCTGTGGTAAGGAGGAGGGTTCCTGACTGGCACTGCATGAGTCCAGGCTGCACCCTATGAGTCTCTGCATTGCCACACAAAGTATGTGGGAAGATTGATTCCACAAGGACTGGCTCTACCTTCCCATTTCATGAGACATCATTTTTTGCCTTTTCTACCTACTGCTTTTTCTCAGAGGTCTGAAAAGAATCACTGAGAAGTAAAGGATTTATGTTTGGTTTAATACCTTAACAAGCAACTTGCTTTATCTTGCACTGAAGTGACTCCTTCTGTAGTCAGCGTTGCTACCTGCTCTACTCTGCTGAGGAGGTTTCCACTGTTTTCTCCTCCCTGAGTTTACATGGAAATAGTTTATTATTGTTGTCAAGGATGGACGATGCAAATATGTTTTTTAAAAAGTATAATGTAAAAAACTTCGAAAAAAAATAGCTGTAGCTGTCAACTTCTTCAAGATTTTGCTTGCTTCTTTATTTTTAATGAGCAAAGTTAATGTCTGCATTAAATTAGCAGTGCCATTACAAGAAAATATAATCTTAATATACTTAGAAACAGAAAAACTGCATGAGGAGATAAAACTAGAGAAGATAGTAGAACTTTCAAGCATGCTGGTTGAGATGACAATTTTTTCTCTGTTGCAAGACAGAAGGGGTAAAAATTAATCAACACTATTCAAGACTCATTTATTAAAATAAAAATTTTAGTGAACAACCTAGTAATTTTTTTCTTAAAGAAGACTTTCATTCCATTTACTATTTATAGGGACAGATTACCCATGCCAGCTCTGTAAGTCCACAGCACAAGTGTTTGCATGAAGACAGTGCATTTCCAGGACGGGGGCTAGCCAGAGTAAAGACGAAAAAAACGAATCTCAAAACATTTGCCTATTTCCAAATGTTCTCTACAAATACCTGAATTCCCAGTCCACTTCATGGCATTGAAAAACCCCTCACGATGCTTTATGCAAGCAAGCGCTCAGATTCATCTGTAACTCACCCAGGCCCATAGACATGGGCTTGTCTTTAAGTTTGTCTTTGAAAATAGATTTCACAGAATCACAGAACATTAGGAATTTGAAGGGACCTCAAGAGATCATCTAGTCTAATCCCCCTACCACAGCACGATCACCTAAATCAAGTCACACAGGAACATACTCAGGCGGGCCTTAAAGATCTCCAGAGAAGGAGACTCCACAACCCTCCTGGGTAGTCCTTTGCAGTGCTCTGTCACCCTCACAGTGAAGAAGTTCCTTCTCATACCTATGTGGAACCTCCTCTGTTCCAGCTTACACCCATTGCCCCTTGTCCTTTCACTAGATGACATTGAGCAGAACCTGGCTCCATCCTCCTGACACCCACTCTTCACATATTTATCAACATCAATGAGGTCACCCCTCAGTCTCCTTTTTTCCAAGCTAAAGAGACCCAGCTCCCTCAGCCTTTCCTCATAAGGGTGGACTTCTACATCCTTCATCATCTTGTGGCTCTGCGCTGGACTCTCTCCAGCAGCTCTGTGTCCTTCTGGAACTGAGGGGCCCAGAATTTCAGTTTTAAAGTTCCTCAACTGGCTCACAATCTCCTGATTATCAGCAATCATCATGCATCTTACACCATCTATACCAAATTTACAGCTGAAATACAATGTTGGAATAATGTTTCAAGAGAAATGACTCCAAACAAGCGTGACGTTTGAGGGACAATGACATTCTTCCTACAGATTATATCTCAGGCCACTCAGAGCTGTACAGGCAAAGGAGAAACCATCCTCTGCTGCACGGTACCAAAGGGCTCAAAGCAAAACTATAGACTGAAATGTTCCCTTAAATGTTTAAGACTGCTTCACACATGGCTTTACAACATAAATTGCCACTGGAATGGCTGTGTACGAGTTTTATTTCTCTTCACTCATGCTTTTTTCACTAGACTTCCATTTGTATCTTGTTATTGCTAATCCCAACCCGAAAGCGAATTCTCAGTCAACAGAGAAACTTCTGTTTTGTTCAGCTAACTTTGAATTGAAATGTTAATTTTGTGTTTACCTGTGTTTAACTTTTTTAAAAATACAACCGTGGACTGCCTTGAGTACACGGGCAGGGGACACACTGAAATTGCAATTATCCATAAAGGTTAAGACTGTCTTCATGTGCCTTCTATAAAGCGCAGATAATTATCATCATTCACAGGCACAGTTTAAAGTTTACACATACATGTGCACAGAACAGCAACAAACCTACCAGCATCCTTTTTTACTTTCCTATTTTAAAATACAGTGGGTTCTCTCTCTCTGAGCTCGTTGGTAGCTGGTACCAAAATCTTACTCCGTGCCTAAAAAATTTGGCATTGGATGAATTTCCCCTTGATTTTCAAAATAAACTTTGTGCTAATTTGTAATTTTCTATTTAGCAGCTGAAGAAAATTGACAAATGGGAATTTCCCATGCAATTTGTGCTTTTCCAGTGTTATTTCTGTGGCTAGAACCTATTAATCCAAATTACATTAAAAACCTCAGCTTCCACTGATGCTGTTCACACAGCCAGAGCTTTCAGTAGAATTTTACTATTTGATAGATGTTAGGTATTTAACTCTTGTGATTTATTTTTTTAACAGGAAATCTAGCCCAACAGCAGCCAAATGTCCTTCCAAGAAGTTTTTCTACCATAATTATTTTGTAAGGCCCTTTTACTTTTTGTGCAGCTGAAGAAAAGGTAAAAAATGTTCCCTACTCATGTGGAGATTGCTAAGAAAAATGTGCACGGGGTGGGGAGCACAGGGAACCTTTTTCAGATGTTGTGAAGTGCATGATTTTCTCTCTCATCGCCCAAACCCTGTAGATGGAGCCCTCCACTAAGATCTTGCTGTATCTCTAGCACAGATTGACTTCTTTTGGGTTGATGATGATTGATCGTGTTGTTTTCTTCATTACTTTAAACCTAATCAGTGCTTGGTGTAATTTGAGTAATGATTGCTCATTATTGGCAATTGTGAAGTTTAAGGCTTTCTTCATTTTACCTCACAAGACAGCCAGTTGAGAGATGCTCGTACATCCCCATTTGGGCAATGTTTGAGGTAAGAGAAGGGGGAACCATCATCAGCGATAGGCGTAGTGAAAGCTTTCTGCAAGTTTATTACTGCATGTTTTCTTGGCAAGGGGCTCCTGGCGTTACCCCCACGATCAGACCTGATCATGTAAAAATGAGTTTCTTAGCAGACTATATCATTTAGGCCTTACTGAAATTCCTCAGTTCAATAAATCATGCTATTTCCTAATAATGTGCCTTATAAAGTGATATGGATGGATTTGCAAATAAAAGGGGTTATTTCCCCCACAAAATGGAAAGAAGAAGAGATAATGAATGGAGATCATATACAGGCCAATACAATATTGTTTCTCATTACCCGAATTCTGCTGCTAACTCTGTTATTTTGAATTAAGAATAAGGGGAATTATTGCATAATGGAGTGGTTGATTTACAGGCGTTAAGCTTGGTAAGCAGAGAAAAAGATGTTAAGCTGTTCAGTACCCAGAGGACACACCATGGGAGTCTGCCTAAGCCCTTCGCTTGTGCTGAAATTATGCTAAGGACATAATGAAAAACTATATAAATCAGAAAATTTCAGATTCACAGTTCTGGGAGCAAGGACAGATTTCTTCCTGTCCTACTTCCACAGGTACAGCACTGCCTAAGAGTCCATGACTATATATAATGATTTATACAGACATAACAATAAAAGAAAAAAAAAATCAATCCTTTCCAAATTATTAGTAATTCCTACCAATTGTTTCAGCCATGTTAAGCCAAGACTCCTATGTGATGCCTTGTGAAATGTTTTATCCATTTAAAAGATTGCTGTGTAGTTCAATTGAGATAAAATATATGGTGCTGGGATTAGACACCACAGTTTTTTATCCATTCTACTTTCAGTGCTCTTATTTGATGTTTGCTTAAATCATTCAGAGAATACGCTAGCCAATAATGAAAACATTGGGGTTGTTTTTTTCAGATGGCTTTTACAACCCTAAAAAAATTCACATTAAACACAAAACATACAAACTTCAATTTGTTCTACAGTAAACCAGCTAATTCTGAGGTGAAAAGGTGTCCAGAGACATCAATGGAGCTTGCATGGAGCTATTCTCTCTGTAATCCCACAAGGCATTTGGCAGTAGCAAAAGCAGGGATGCTTTGTCTCTCTACCTTACAGAGCTGACATCTAACAGCCAAGAGCGTAGTATCAGTGACACACTCAGTAACCGAGGTGCCTTCAAATGAGGAGGTGATGCGTTTCCTACCCGACACGATCACACTCAGCCTTAGGGGCAGTTTCAGCGCATGCAGCAGCACTGATAGAAAGAGTCTTAGCAGCAGACCAGGCGCTTGCTGGAGGGGACAAGATATCTCATTTGCTTAAGTTAGAGCAGAGGACCCCAGCATGGAAAAAGCTCAGCTTTTTGTGTTTTTTGTTTAATTCTCCTTTGCTTTTTTTTTTTTTTTCTGGAAAGAGATGCCTCCTATGACTTTGCAAGTTAAAATAAATACATCATGATATCATAACATCACAATAATGTGATCGTTTGAATTCATACTGAGAACAGTAAAAACAATATGCTTTCTGATTGAATTATTCAAGCTCTTAGCTTTTAAGTTTCAATTATAGATACAAACACTGTATGCAAGAGAAACCGAATAATAAACAGCATTTTCCAGCTGAGGTATAAAAAGCAGTGAGTTGCGGAAAATGATTTTTTTAAAGATGAAAGTGTAGCCCATCAGTAAGATCAAATCTATGAGAGCAGAAGCTCTGCAAAGCTCGATGTTGCCATAGTGTGCTACTCCAGCTGTAACACCACACAGGCTTCCTTGGCTCTGATTCCGACTTACTCAGTAATTACAACCAACAAAGCAAACAGGCGTCTGATAAGTGTATGTTCAAATACTCAGTTTAGATGAAAAGTAATACGCCAAGCCATCAAAATCAGTGGAGAAACAAAAAGACGTTTTCAATTCTTCTTAGAAGTGCAGAAAGACCAAATAAAATATTGCATGCCTTTTAAAAGAACCTCCCCACAACACGAAAGGTTTGCCATTGTTTGTAGAACGTCGCAGGGAGATAGTAAAGCCTGAGTGTGTGTTTGTGTCTGAGTGTTTTCTCTCATGAAGATTTGTACAAACACTATTTAAGTCTCAGAAGACTTTTGCAAAATGTGCTCTAGTCTTACAAGCCTATGTGTGCACGCTGGAACATACGCACATGCGAACTAAAATAAATAAGAATCATCTCATTTCATAAAGATTAAAACCATGGCTGAAAACCAGGGTATTTATAGCCCTAAATTAACTCATCATGTTGTTACTCTAATCCATGTTACTGATTTGGCCCTCCTAACAATTCTGTGATCTTACGTCTTCATTTGGGGACTGATGCTACAAGCCTGTCTGCACGTAGTTATCATTTCTTTGAGAATATATCAGAAGCTGGCTGCATTGTCTTGATGGCTGGTGTTGCTGACCTAATGAGGCAAAGCCACGTAGGGCTGTTTAATGTCACGCACCGTGAGAAGCCAAACTGACATCAAATGTTGAAGTTACCCCTTCAAAATGCGCAGGACTGAACCACTTAGTGTTTTAGCAGCTTTCGTGAATTATCTTTTGGGATACATTTTAAAATACAAAAGTGAAGAGGCCCCTTTTCTGTGTGAGAATCCAAAAAAAGCAGTTATTTCAAAAATTTAGTTCTTCCCCAAAAAGACCCTTCTAAATGAAAATATTTCATGGTTCAAATAATTCATTTCCTGCAGTGCCTAGAAATCTTTTGGCCATGGATGCCCAGTATGAACTCTGCTTCTCCCCAGTGAGTTCCCTAGAGATACTAGAACCATTAGCTCCGGAGTGCTGCTCAGACTGGTTTCAGAAGGCAATGCAGCCCTCTCCTTCTCCAATCGTTTGGCCACTCTTGATTGCTCTGGCAGAAGAGCCATGAGAAAAAGGAATGGTTTTGTCTCACAGCTTAGTTTTCAGCTGGATCTGCTCCTTGATCTGGTCTTTTGGATGGCTACAGAAATACATTTGTGTGGCACAAGCCACACATGGCTGGTAGCAGGGCCAGTGGGCCACAGAGAGATCAGGTATAGAGCAGGAGCAAGGCTTTTTTTTGCTAACAGGGTTAGCTTATGTAGAGTTAAGCTGTTCACCAAACCAGAGTCTAATTTATCTTTAATGACACTCACTTCTCTAATAACACAATGGCATTTACTTTGAGTCTGAAAGGAGGACAGCAAACTAGCTGGAGAGCCATAAATGTACAGAAGGACAGTTATGTTTCACAGCTTATATTGCTTTACAGTTCTATTTTGCATAAGGAAATAACTGTGGAAGAGAGATTAACACGGCCGAATTGACATTTTGCTTTTTTTAGCGTGCACTTGTGGCCGAATTTTAGAAAGGTAAATAAAATATATGACCAGGTTATATTGAAATAGATGGCAGATGCATAAAACTAGACATGAGAGGTTTAGATATGAGAACAAACTTAAATATTAGAAGCCTTTTTTCCCCCGTTCTCATTGAATTTTGATTTGAGATCTAATGTCTTGGTAAGCGGTAGAAATACATGCAGGTACGTAGACAGACTCACAACTGAAGAACTTCTAAAAACAGGATTTCCACTTTTTGGCATATTTTTCATCATTTATCTTCATGATTACTTTTAGATTAGACCAATATGTATTCCCACTTTAAGTTGTTTTGAAAGAGGTTCAATATTGATTGCACGTGTTTTCCCACATCAACATGAACAGAAAATTAATGATAAATACCCTCTCTCTGGATGTTTCGAATACAGCAACATTTGGGGGTTAATGAAGGTAAAGGAAAAGCTCTCAAAAGCATTGGCCTCCTGCCACAGAACTACAGAAGTAAACTGGAACTGTAATTTCCAGTTCTGAGGGAGCTGGAATAAGAGAGCAAAACTCCACGTCTCCAAGCACAGCACATTGCCCTGCACATGACATTTAGGTCTGTTCTCCCCCAAGAACGGAGAGCCATGGAGTGGCATTAATCAATGGAAACTCTGGTCTGGTGGCTGCAGTGGTATTCCTCTTGTATTTGGACATATTGGAAGAAGAGGGGGATAGATGATACCATATGTCAGAAATAATTACAATGCTATCGAGTCCCAGTATGACAAAGGGAAGTAATGACTTTGGCGAGGGCCAGGGAGAGTATAAAGCAATATTTTTTGGAAAAAAAAAAAGGTCAATGTCTGGGAAGATCACCAGAACTGAGGCTGGGTGAAAATAGCAAATTTTGAAGCCAATTCTTCTGGTTTTCAAGCAAGACAACAATTTATATTGATGATAATTCATAGGAAATTTCAGCTACTTATTTGCTGCATCCCTGAATAAGCCAAAGGTGTCTTTTCTGCTGGGTTCCCACATTCCAGAGCTGACAGACATTTATATATGATATCACCAAAAAGCAAAACCACACTTGCATGGTTCTGCAGGCTGAGACTTGCAAAACACCCCAGGAGGAACCTGTAAGAACAGATCGCAGGAGGATTAACTTTTGAGGAAGCCAATTTCGAAGAATCAAGACACAGCCCTCTCCCCTTTGAAAACCGTAAGATTCTCCCACAACATTCAAGGGGTCTCTCCACTTGCACAAGCTACTTTCTTTTCAAATGACCCAACACGCCGCAATTGCTGAGGGCATAACTGGCAGTCCCATTCAAGCTTCTTCCATGTGACGACAGCCCTACCACAGGCAAATGAAGCCTATTTCCACATGGCCATTGAGATCAGAAAGTCTTGTAGTACAGAAAGTTTAACCAATCCCAGGAACTGGTCTTGTAGCCCAGTGATCTTCTGCTCTGCCCTAGCTTTTGTCAGCTTTGCCCAATGGTGCCTCTCATCACTAGTTGGGCAAATGCACTTGAACTGATTATTGCAAAACTCCTGTATGTTTTGAATGCATTTGACGTGTTTCACTGAGCAAAGAAAACTTAGCTACAGGACTGCATGGCTGTCCTGAGAGATGAGTAACATGGGTAATTTATATGAGAAATTGGTGAGAACCTGTAAGAGGAAAAGATTGCAAACTCATACCCCTGAGAGAGAAATGAAGCCAACCAGATGAGCATTAAAAAGCTGAGATTGGTCCTTGCACAGCGTAAAAATCAACGACTGATCCGACTGGAAAGTTGAGAAGCCTCACTAAAAGACACGTTACCTTCGCTAAATTGCTAAATTGCTCTTGCCAGAGGATTTTTGTCTCTAAAGTTCAAAGGCATTCCCACAGGAGAAGAGCAGCAAATATGAGCTATTTACCAGAAGTTGTCTAAGGCAAAGTGTACTTCCCAAACCTGTCTTAAAAACGTTCAGTCCTATCCAAAATGACAGCAACCATTGTACAGCAGTAATGTTTAGTACAGGGCCAGATCAGAAGAACGAGGCCAATTTGTACCAGATGAAGAGCCAACTCACAGCAGTAGCCTGCTGGTACAAGGCTGCATCTCTGGCCGCACTGACTAGAAAGCTCCCACTCCAACCTTCTGGGAGCTGTGCTGATAAAGGGATTTGGAAAGGTTTTTGGAGCACTGGTCGCTCAGGGGCAGAAATGTCTCCAGCTGTATGAATTGGTCAGAGTTTGTGATTTTCAGACTTGCTAGTCACTGCTTTGGCAACAGAGGCAAGTTGTGCAGAGGTAACTGAGGAATTTCTGAAGGACATTATGAACATGGAGCTCTCGAGTACAACAGAAGGCTGCTCTCTCTGTCTGAAGTGGCTCCTTCTACCCTCCTATGTTTTTCAGCCTTGCTGTATAACTGTGTCCAGTTATTCCATTTGCTGTTAAAACAGCTGCCAAGTGAGTCTGTTCCTAAGGCAGCACTACTCTAGTGGGAGAGCAAACTAGTACATTTCCCAGACCTTCTTCCTCTCTTCTGTGCTAGCCAAGGCACCCATAATGGTTTACTATAGACCAAAGGGCAATATGTTGTGAAGCTTCTTGTTCAAGTCCTGGTAACATATAACTTGCAAGCATGTACTTTGACTCTCCTGCAGCTTGGAACATTTCTCTCTGGCAGCTGAGAGCATTTTTCCATCCTGATTATGACTTAATTAAATAAATAAGTATTTGAGGCTGATACGGCTGCCTCTAAGTTTCATTCCTTGGCTGAATGCCCCTTCTTCTCTAAAGTACCATCATGTAAGGATAGAACAGCATGGGAAAAAGAAGATTCTGGTCTGCACTACTGTTCTTCACACACGGTACTAGTGGAAATCAGAGGCAGTAATTCGGAGCTACAACTGTAGGAAAAAGAACTAGAATAGGACTACCCAGAGGCAGGATCAATATGAAAATTCTCTTTAAAGCAAAGCAAAGAGCCAACAATATGCTCCTTTTATAAAAGACACGAAATCTTTGCAATATTAGTAGGAAGCAGCTGCAGGCTTCCAAGAAGAGGAAACATATTCAGTTGAGTCCTTTAGACAATGATGTTCCAAAGGGGAAACAACAATAACTATTTATTTCATACATATTGGTGCGATACAGAGTGTAATACTGGATGTCATCTCCTATCTGCCATGAAAAGACACTACCACCATAAACACCTGAATGGAAATGATCCCCTGCAATCCTACATCATCTCAGTTGTAGGCAGTCATTTCCTTGGCTGTTTACTTGCTCAGATTCTATGCCCTTGAGCAGCATGTCAGAAATCAGAACACTGATTAAACCTCACAGCTGACCTAACCTATTGGGAAGAAATGTTCGTATATTCAGCAGAAAAAAATCTGCCCAGTTATAGCTGTGAAACCCAAATACCATTCAAAATAGGCCAAACACAGAGAAAGCCAGACTCAAAGTATTTGCTCTCTCAGGATACGTATATCCAGATCCAGATTTTGCTACATAACACTGATAGTGCTGCTTCAGTGTGACCCACAGCCAGTTCTTCAGGGTCAGAAAGATGTCATGCCATTTAAGATAAAATGGGACTTATTTAATACTAACAATATAGATTTTATTCTGCTGCGGTTGTTTTGATTTGGGTTTTTTAGATGTGTTTTTGGGAACTTTTAAAGACCAGAGTCTGAAAAGGCAAAACCAAGCTTTTTTGATGCCTGTCAACTGTGAGTCCAAGCATTCCTTATTGGTTATTTATGAAAGACTTTCCTGGCTGGCTCTTCAAGTCCTCCTTATCAGTTTAATCATAATTAGTTTATTATTGCTCACTGTAAAATCCAGGAAATCAAACTCCAAGTATAACATGATTTAAAGAGCTTGTTTTATAATTCTGCTCTCTGCGTCCTCTCACTGTGTTTTCAGAGGGCAGGGAAAAGTCCCTGGAACTCAACAATGTTCAGAAAATTGTTTTGATGAGTAAAACTGTTACCCAGTCCTCTTGCCTGATCCCCAGTTGATTGACTTTGAGATAAAGTTTAAGTCGTGAAATGTTCAGCAACTACAAGGTGTAGAATACAACCACCCCCAGAGGATTCAAGCATTTTGCAAACTATTTCCAAATGGTGCTCTGTAGTTAACCCTGTTTAAAACGTGAGCCACTCCAACAGGTGGAAGCAGTTTTCCACTGTGTCTCTCCTCTGTCAGGTTGAGAAGGGAAATGTTTGAATCACAAGCACTATGAAGTACAGTAAATGTCACTGTTTAGAGTTCAAAACCCTGAACTGAGCTGGTGTACTGGCCAGAAGGCAGCGCTATGTGCTACAGGAAAAGCATCACCTATAACCTGGTGCACTGGTGCTCCCTGGCCCAGTGAATCCAGGGTACAAAAAAGCAAGTAATGGCACTTTGAGCCTTCTGTTCTTCTTTCATAAAATGCACCAGATGTGTATTCCCCCACACGTGGATAGTTCAGAAAAGCTTTTGATTAATTCACCATCTTCCCATTAGTGTTTCTGGTGGATGGCAATGAGTACCATGGCTCACCACATACACTGAGAGCGGCAATGGATATGCTCTGGTCTGTTCCTGAGCCTCAGCAGTCTGCAGAGGACACGCAACGGCTCAGCAGCTCGAGACCACTTTTACTTGAAACAAATGAACGCCCTATTTCAGTATTTCACAGCAAAGGGATAATGGAATTCCCATATTAGCTTGAAACCACGGGTATATATAGGGTTAAAGTCATTGCTAAATGACTTCAAAATTTTAACATGGATTCAGTGTAGAAATTTGGATGGTAAAAAAGAAATTCGGTAACTGACAAAATGTATGAAAATAATATGGAGTTATCAAACGTAACCATTTATGGCAGGAAATATCTCCTCTGATATATCGTCTGTATTTCCAGCAGCAGTGTACATACATATTAAAAAGGAATTTGCCTGAAAGCGTGTGATTAGAGAACCCATCTCATATTTAATGTTAATTTATGAGCATTAGGCAAGTTCTTATGAAGCCTTTTTAAACCAATTCATTGCCACCGAGCTGATCATTTATATCAGTCCTTGTACTCAGGTAGTAAGATTCCATAATTCACTTCACTAGATAACTCTCTTAGCAGAAGTCGTCGCTAGCGCTCAATATATTATCATCAATACTGAGCAATACTATTATTTCTCACTAACAACATTACTCATGATAAATGAAGATGCCCTGTATCTGCTACTGGTACCTTTGATGCTAAATAATCCTATTCTCCCTGAATGCAACAGCACGCAGCTGCTCAGAGGAGCACAGTGGTGCTCTGCTTTAGTCTCAGCTCTGCAACTCACTGCCCTGAGCCTCTGGTGAACCTTTCACAACTCTGTGGTAGCCACCCAGTGACAAAGCCAAGCTTGATTTTGTTGCACCAAGAGGATCCACCACAGCAGCCTTTTGGTAGTAACTGGGGAATGAGTCAATGCAAAGACATCCAGGACATCTGCACCTGGGAATCTGTGGTAATCCAAGAACACAGAGCTGGGGCTGCTGACACAGAGATAGCCCCGGAAGATTTAGAGACAGAGATCAAACCTTACAGCCTCAGTAAGGGTACGCAGCTAAGACAGCATGAATTCAGCCATAGCCTAGTGGTATTTTCAGCCAGCTTGCTCACGTGAGTCTGACTGGGAACTGTGATTCATCTGATAAAACATTGCAAAGTTTCTAGAATATTGGAGACTCTGAAAGGGCAAAGTATTATTAGCATTACAAGAGGGTTTGAAATACAAAAATCAGGTTTGGATTTATGGCTTTGATTCCTTTGCCAAAGCCGGGGTCTGAACATTCAGTTCAGTTTAGTCTGCAGATAGGGACCCGCTCTGACATTTAGATCTGGTTTCAGATTCCAAATCCATCCAGAGTGTTGGTCTCTAATATTTATTGCAAAAGTTCAGATTCCCTTCACCCAACAGCCCTGCTCTCTAGCACTGTGGCCAGCTGGCGTTCCAGTCCCACAGTCACATCTGTGCTTTCTCCTCATGTTCCCACCACTGCTTTGAAAAGCTAGACTGAACCCAGAAACTTCAAGAAGAAAATAAAAGAAAGAAGCCAGAATACAGATGTCGACGAGAGGTTCAAAATAGCATTTGGTAAAAATCTAGACATCTAGCAACACTGGTGCTAAGAACATACTACAGGCTTGTGAAGCTATATATTTTTCAATTAAATACTTAATAAATAAACACTCTTCATACAGACTTGCCATTACCTAATCTACAACACTGAATAGTCCTATAGGTGCGATATAGCTAACCTAACCTAAGCAGTCTCTAAGGAAGCTTCTCTTCTCACTGAGTAGAGAAGAAACAGGAAATACTCATTCCCTTTCCGGTACTGTGCAGAGCTTGGAGGCATCAATTAGCATTTCTTTTGATGAGTATTTGACAAACTATTATTTAAACTATTTCCACTGCCAGGTCTTTGGGAAAATTACATTGAGTGCCAAACAGTCTGTTAAAATCTTGCCTAACAAGTCTGCACGTTCCGCACTTGAGAATTGAAGCAGATGCTTTATACGGCAAAGAGAAAGAGCTGCCTCCCAGCGTCCACAGCGGAATTTCAGTTGCTTTCATGGTGGCCAAATTCCTTCCCACCAGACACATTTCCTACCAAATCATTAATAAAAGAAATCTTCTGCATGAGCATTAAAACACAGAGGGGAAAACACATCAGCTGTGATATCTTAATGAGGAAGGCTGAGAAAGAAAAGGTGGGAATTTAGACTCGCAAACATAAAAGCAACGTTGTCTTTTCTGGCACATGTCTCTGTACCTACATCTCATAACATCAGCTAACAAGCTTGAAGAAGTAAATACTCTATCATTCAAGAGAAATTTAAAGACCAAATGCAAATCACCCTAAGTAAAACAATATGCTTGTCTAATAATTCGTTAGAAAAAAGGCAAGAGGTAAGGCCTGGCACTGGTGAAGACAAGGACTATGAAGTGCATATGGAGCAGCCAAAGCTGGGTAAATTATCTGCTAGCCAAATCCCAGCATTCTCAATGACTGTGGACAAGTTCTAAAGCACTCCGGTCACCAAATAACACAAATACGACAGGAAATGCTACTCCATGAGACTTCTGCCATTTGGGGATACAGCCCTCAAGAACAGGTTCTGTGAGGCACTACACAAAGGAAGACTAAGGAAGAAGCATCTTCTCTATTTGAATTGAAAAGGAAGATGAAAGCTTGCGACAAATTCCACTCAGGGACTCAAATTTCACTACCTTCTTGTCACACTCGCAAGGCTTTTTCTTTTCTAAGATAGACTAAAAAGAAGCAAAATAAAATAAGACACATTGAAATAATGCCTGCTGACCTTGTAACTGAGGATGCAGGTTGCTAAGGTTTACACCGTACTTCCCAAGCCTTGATCTGTGATTTCAAAAAATAAAATGCCTAAAATTACACCTAAGTTTAGAGATTTATTTCCCCTGCACTGTCTGCTAATAACTTCAGGTAGTTTTATGGGGGACTGAGTTGGCCATGAGTTTCCAAGTTAGAGCAACTGTCTATAAATCACTTCCCATACTACCCGAGCTCCTCCAACCAATGTGAACAGAGATGGCTCCAACATTGTCCTTCTCTACCAAATCTCAAATTGGAACAGCAGTCATCTGTTCCTCTTCGTATCGCTTTTCGCTTATGCCAGAAGGGAAATCAAGAAAAAAGCATAAATAACCTAGAATGAGCACAGCCAGACACATTTCAGACCCTTCAGACAGCATGCCTTGCCATATTTCTAGTCATTCAGAGATGAGGAAATTGTCACTATCAGGTTAGAACTTTGCTTGACTGGGTCTTTAAAAGAGTCAGTCTGGCAAACCCGACTCTTCTGCAAAGCTGGATAGATTGTGTTTCCACACCCAATGCCACTGGAAGAAATACCTTCCTTTATTCACTCCCTCCTTTGTGCTAAGGCAGTGAGCAGCTCAATAAGCTGGAAATTCAGACACGTGGGTTACATTACTATGTCAGCACTGGTACTGTGACTGGGTAAAAGGTGTCAGGAAGACCAACACTTCCTGCCCAACAACAACTGACAGAAGGCAAAATTCTTCCTATTGCTTTTTGCCATCCTGCCTTAACTTCAAGGGTAGTTTCTTCAAGGGTTTCCTGAAAATGTGACAATTTTGTGGTAGGACAGAAAGAAAAGAGGAAAGTCTTTCTCATTCTGGTATCTCATGTCAATAAACCTCGCCAAAACCTTAACCTCTGTGAGTTCAACCATTCACCTCTCATCAAGTGTCTCGCTGAGCAGTCTGTACCTGGTCTTAAATGTTTCGTGTTAGAAGGACGGAGCTGAGCAGTTCTGTATCATAAAAACACCTATTTGCAGAAAAGTTTTTTTGTATTGTAAGAGATTTTAACCTTACACTGAGCACTCTTTACAGATCAATGTCATGTGTTGGTGTAAGACACCGGATACAAAGGGTTGCCCTGATTTTAATTGCCACATCTAGTACCAGCTCTGCACTAATGAAGCCAATTACCAAACAGGTACCGTTTGGTGGCTTCAATGATACGGTCAGTGATTCCCTTTTGCTGTGATCGATAACAGTGACGCCTAAACCGGAGCAGTTTCAGAACCATTGAAGCTTATGGTAAGCGCATCAAGGTACTGCTGGTCCAGATTCCAGTACAAATCGGCACTGGTTCCAGCTTTGCTAATGAACGGCTGTTACACCCTGCAGCTGGAGGTTTCTGCTGCAACAAATCCTAAAAGAATTTTTGAGGTAGAAGGCAGTGGCACAGGCAGAGAGACTGAGAAATCCTCGTTATTGCAAGAGAGCATCATTTGGACGTTTCCTTTAAGAGTGAATTATATATGATAATGGCTTCATTGTCATCAAATAGAATACAATTAATTTTATTTTTTAGTATGTTATCAGCAAGCAAACCACCAGTATTAGCTAGATACCATCTGGGAGTGACAGTTTCCTTATTACAAAATATGTAAAAATATGGACTCCCTTAAGGAATCTGTTGCACTACATCTGCTCCGATTTTTGTTATATGCTAATGGATTTTAACCCAGCATATGAAGCATGTAAAAAAAAATAACAGAAAATTTTCAACTAAATTACTTGTTTCACATTTAAAGTGTCACAAAGACAGAGACAGCCACATATGCAGCCTTAGCTACAGGGGACTGGGAAGAAACAAAGAAGTAAGGAAGAGGCATTTCTTACCTGCTGTTTTGCTATCCAAGCCTCTCTCTCCAGAGGGATTCTAGCTGCCCACATAATTAAGGCCACTTGATATGTGAAGGAAGTACTGGGACTGTACACAGCTAAATCTCCAGTACGCTTAGGTGACAACAAAAGATTGTGACTGCTGAGGCACAATTATCTCCCTTATTTCCCTCTGTTCATAATATTTTAAACAATCACAATGATTAAAATGGGCTACTACAATTAAGAGACTGTTCTCCAGGGGAGAGGGTTGGGTTTTCATGGTCTCCCCACACTCCCTTCACTTCCCTTGCAGAGATCAGATCTCGAGAATCAGCTGGACTGACAGACTATTCAGTTAGGTAACGAGAGCTGTCTAGATCACCCTGAGAATACGGTAGATTAAAAATCCTTTCTGCTGAAATATTGGTGTCATCATTTTTGAGAGAATGGCCCACTACCAGAGCTTGAAATAGATGACTGTGCTGCAAACACAGGGCAGAGGAGGGCTGGGGGTTTCTGCTGGGTTTTTTTTCCCCCGTACAATTATGTAGTGCTGTAGCTTTAGGCGAAGAGAATTTTTGCACTTGTAAAGCAGTTTGGTATGAATTGCTTTTCCATGGATCTGTGTCCCCAGGCCTTGCAATGTGAAATACACCAGGCATTACTTTTTCATTAGCATCAATACGGGACATTTCTATGTATTAAGCACTAAAAAAAATATTTCATGATCTGTTTACTCTTGGTGGAGATATTAATTAGAGCAGGGAAGTTTTTGACTGCACATAAGCTTTTTGCCTAAGTTTAAATAAAAGTAATGCACTGCCAGCTGTGGAGTCCTAGAGATTTTCCAGACTATTTGGAAAGACTACCTCTCTCCTCTTGTTCATGTGTGTATATAAACACGGGCATATAAACACATAGGCTATATGGCCACACGCATATATGCTCACACGTACAAGATACTATCATTTGCAGGTGCAAAGATGAAGCTCTAAATGGTTATCTAAATTAATCTCTAAATTCAATATTTACCAGGAAGAAATACTGTGTGATCAAACTCTAAAGTTTATAGGATTACTTCTTTAAAAATCAGTATTTACAGGCTTTATATGAGCTCTTCAGAGTGAGAAACTGAAAGAGTTTTAGAAATCTAATTTAATTATATTTCACAACTCATGGACAAGTGAGTTAGGTGTTTGATACCCACTAATACACCCAAAGAGTAGATCTGGGTGGAAAGAAGCTGAGTTACAGAACCAGGAAAGAACTCAAGTGTCCCCAAGGTCTGTCTATCCTTTTCTAAGAACCAGATCACACAGCTTCCAGACAAAGAAAGAATTCCCGCATCCAGACAGATGTATAAATCAAAACAGAATACTCGCTCTTTTATCCTTGGTAGCCCAAGTTCCAGATTCATAATTTCTACAATTTCTATTCTGACAGAATCAGCGAAACATACAAATGGAAAAAGCTGTGGTCTGGTCAGAAGATGATGGTAACACCACAGAATCATAGAATCACAGAACATTAAGGATTGGAAGGGACCTCGAAAGATCATCTAGTCCAACCTTGTGCCAGAGCACAATCCACTAATAATAATTTTTTAAAATAGAAATAAAAATGGAGATGGAAAAGATATTTCCGGATAACGTGTGGGATAGTTTCTAAAGAACAAAACTAAACTGAAATTCATTCCAAGATCTAATACTACAAGTCGTGTTTTGGTGCTTCTCATTGTTGCATGACTTAGTACCTGCTGATTCCAGTCTTACTCAAGCAGGTTAGACAGTTTGACCTAAATAAATCAATAAGTTTAGACACATGAGTGTCATAACAGGAAGCGATGGTTTATGGTAGATGTTTCTGGCTAGACATTACAGCGAGCCCCTCCTCATCAAATGGATGACTGCTGTCTCCCCACAGAGAAAGTACAGCTGGTATGACGACAAGGGATGGATTTCTGCTGGGCCTGGGGGATGGCATCTGAGAACAGCAGCGGGATTTACAACCCTAGCTGGCAAGGAACACACAGCTCTGACCCAGAGAAGGAGCCTCAAGCCTCTGCTTTTGAAGAGGGATGGAGTTAAAAAGAAAGTAAGTAACTTGCCCTGTTAATGGTATAATGAAAACAACCCTTCGGGGCATGGCTCCCCTGTGCCTTCAGAAGGGAGCAGAACCCTGTAGCATTCATTTCCATTTACATGGAAACACTTTATAGTAAGTGGCAAAGCCCTATTGCCTCCTTTGATACTCACTGCAATAATAAATACTTGTGCTACATTTCACTGCATTAGCAGGGCACTGGGACTACCTCAGTGAACTGCAAATGTACTTCAGCAGGCTTGCACAAGCGCTCCGATCAGAGCAACTGTCCTCTCTCTAGAGACAGATTCACCCAAGGAAAGCCCACCTTTGGTATTTCATATTGTTTTGGATCCATTTCCCAGAGAAGCTGAAGATAAAACTCAGGAAGCCTTTAAAAGGGAGCAAGTCTTGATGGAATCCAGCAGGCTCTTGCCCACATGCCCCATCCTTGGCACCTTTAGCATTTCAATTTAGTTGAGATGTGCTCTCAGAAAGCACCGCTATGTGCAACTTCAACAGCCTGTTTTAGACACATTTTCTGATCCCAAGTCAATGTTATCCTTGATTTCTGCATTGACACTGTCAAGAATACAAAGGTTTTCTGAATCAATAGTTGGTAGCATTGACTTTGTGGTGTGTCGATTTTGGATTTGAGCAGTAACTGCTGGGTGCTGGCTGAGAGAACTAGAGTTCACCCTCTCAAAGAGTTGAGAGTTCTCCAATGGCATAGTCAGGCAGGTGTTAGAAAAGGCATGGGAGGACTTTATAATGGATGTCAGTGATGTCAGAGCCAGAGTATCATTCCAGTATCATTCTAACAAGATGCATAGGAAGAGTTTTAAGTGGTACTTAATGTTTCTCTACCACAGTAGCTGCTGTCACCAGGTGCTAAATAACAAAAACCCCATAACTTAGCCTTGAACTTCATGAGCCAGCACAACTGAGAGGGGCTTGCCAAGGGACCCTCAGTTCAGGTTCATGAAGACATAATTAAAATTCACAAGTCAGATGCACAGTGAACTCTAGCTTTTCATATTCCACAACCTGGATGACTTTTCTCCTGATCTTCAACAAAGATTTTTTTCCTCCTGATATTCAGTCCACTTGTATTTAAGGTTGTGGTGGGTTCAAGACCACAATTAAAGATAAAGGAAAAGAAAACAAAGCAGTTAGGTCTCGATGAGATCTCGGGTAGAATTTGCCAGACAATGGATAGCTTAGGGAAAACAGGAAAGGATTTATTAACTCTATAACTGTATACAGAAAAGAAGAAAAGGTTAAGCCAGTTAGTGCACACAAACTAGAAACTGTGTCACAAATGCCATCACATATTGTGAGAAAAATACAATGGGACATCACTATTATATCAGTCCTTGGGTTTTTTTCACATTAGAGACCTGGGAAAGGAACATGTCAGTCGAGTAGAGCCGAGTACCACCACCCTCTCTATTATTCATGTGTCACCCCTGCCTGCAAACAGTGTCACCCTCAGCTGTCCAGACTGGTGAATTGTTGAGTTCTTCAGCGTAGCTTCTCCAGCTCAATGCTCATCAGGCAAGCCTGATTCCTCAGCACCTGAACTGCATCCCTTGATGCAGGAGACATGCTTTCAAACAAAGAACCCAGACTCTGTCTTTCATGCCCAAGGTTTAAGGATTCTCGAGTCCTACATTCTTCAGCTAATCATGAAGGAATTCTCTTTCTCTCCCCAATACTGGAAAGCATCCCAGTTTTCCTCAGTGGCAGAAAAGACAGTCTCTCTCCCTGCTGATCTGTGCTCTTTAAGATGGTGGCAACTGCATGGTCCCGGCCATGTGTGGGACCCAAGATGGAGACCGACCGCATGGCTGTGTCAGCAGGGGCTTTCCCACATGCTGCAAATGTGGCCAAGAGGCTTCCGTGACCCTCCCCTCTCCTGTCTCCTCCTGTCTCAACTCCAGGGGAAAAGGGAGGAATTCTTCAGGCTCACCATAGATCACTGAACAGCTGCTCCTTGGCTGGCGGGATGGTAGATTGGCCTAAGGTCTTGCTTCTCTGGTCCACAATGCCAGCTCCAGACCGGGCTGGGTTGAAGCAGGTGCCACCACTGCCGAGCTGGGGTCAGGGCTGCATGGAGCCACCGCATCCCTCCCCATGGTGGAGCGGGGCCAAGGTCTGGGCTGGAGCCAAGCCCAAGCAGCAGCAGGCTCGTCTTTCCCCACCCTTCACCACCCCGGAAGTGTTGGGGTTGGGCGGGGTGGCTAGCAGCCCTCAGCAAAAAGAGGCCAGGCTGAGATTACTCACCCCATTTTATCTTCTCACCTAGCCCATTCCTCAAGGGCAGATACCTAGGACAATTCTATAGTGTAGCCTTCCCCAGGACAGGTCACTCTGGGGGGGGGTTGGGGATGGTCCTCTTAAAGCAACATAACTTTTTTTCTTCATGAAAGCACAAATCTATACATCTGAAAATTCTGGTGATTTTCAAACTGCAACAAAGGTCCAAATAAAGTTTTTAAGTTTTAGTAAGGTTAGATTAGATAAATTAGGAAATACACAATATAGACAGTAATTGAGAAAGAACAATACAAATGAAAACTTCAAAGAACTTTTAACTTTGTTATTAAAAATAACAAAACCAATATGAAACAGTGAGTGATAGTGTTATGGTTTGAAATGTTGCTACTTGTAATGAAAATTGCAAGCTAAAGCTGCATGCTTAATTTATGTGTTTTCTGTGAAGAGAGGGTTTTGAGCCGGTGGAAGAGGTTTGGAGTTTCAGTTTCAGGTTTCTGCCTCTCAGTCTTCTTTCTTTGCATTCCATGTTTTTCATTTCTTCTCTCTGGGTTCTGGAGAGGACAAACATGTCACTGAGTGCTGAATCTGGACACAGGGTGTTTCTCTAGACAGCATGGAACCCTGGAGATCAGCAGGAAGAAAGTTTCATTTGGATTCCACGGTTTGCTGAAATAGAGAGGGTCCTCCCCTTCTTTGTGGCCATAGAAATCAGTACTTTTGAAATGGAGCCCTGGTGTAGAGGCACATGGAACAGACAACTGGACTTTAAAATGGCTTCTGATGCCAACGGACATTTGCATGGACTTAGTGGATGCTATGTTTCCACAAGAAGCAGTAATGGCTGGAAGTCTCTTTTCCCCCTTTTACCATTTGGACTTTGAAGGTTAGGCTTAGCTACGCATTGTAATGAATTTCAGTACATCTTTGTGTGTATGTCTCTATATTAGGGTTTTATGTGGGGTGAAATAAACATCTACTTGCTTTTTTCCTCAATTTAGCTTTTATTTTTCACCTGCAATTCATAAGTGGTTTCTTTTGAAAGTCTCCCTGCATTATTTTTGTTTCAGTCCACCTTAATTACCTAAAATAATTGGTCAATATTATCTTTTGGATTTTTAAATCGTGGCAAATAATTAGACAATTGAAGAGAAATCTGAAGAAAATAAGTATCCAGATATGACTATCCAAATATGATGAAGTCATATGTTTTAAAAAAAAAATTAAAGAAAGAAAAAGAAAAAGAATTGTGCATGAAAACCAGAAAAAAAAGGACTACATAGAGTTTTCATTTTGATACTCTATTTAGAAAGCCTTAGTGCTGTAGAAACTATTGCTAGAATAACAATAAATGATTAATCCCAAACTAGCCAAGATATTTTCCTTGCTTGGATCTGGAATATTGAAAAAAATTATTAGACACTTCTAGTTTTTCCTGATGTCAAAGGCATGCTAGACAGATTGCGATTTTCAGAGCTCTCTGTGTAGTGCAGTGATGGCTATTAAGCATATATAAGTAAATGGGCAGATATGTGAAAGAATTACAAGTCTAGCTATCAATTTCCTCTCTAGAAAATACAAAGGTTTTTTTAATCTGTTTCACAGAAGCTGCAACCCCTGACATTCAAGTGATATTACTGTATATGTCTGATAAAAAAAATGAACGGACCATATATTCCAGAGAAGAATACAGTCCCTTCAAACCGATCACAAAACAGAGATCAGAAAACTGCTGGATCTGAGTATGATATTGGAGAAACTTAGCAAGTTGGGATGCATTTATATCATTATAGCAGCAGAAGATCAAATTTTGAAAGAGTGAAAATAAAAAGCCCAAGGAAAATTTTTGAAGAAAATTTTTTTTAATCAGATTAATGGTGAGATACTAGATTATATATAAAAATAGTAAGTGTAAGAAATTTTAAAATCAAACTATGTTATAGTCAAAAAGATATTTAAAACTTTTTTTTAGAAAATGCAGTACATTACATGTGAGAAAACACATATTGATTCAACACAGTATGAAATATACATCTCTGTAGAAAGAAAATCTTGTAACATACAAATATTTCTTAATTGAAAAAAATTAATGACACTCATTCAATTACTAAAGTATGGATAAGTGTAATTGTTTTTGCTTTCTATTCTTCAGGTTATTCACAAGATGACCATTCAGCCAGATAATTTTCTCCACTGTCAGTTTCAAGTTTTTGTTTAATCAATTACAATATCATCTGTATGCAAATTCATTCTCATTGAAGTTAGTTGTCATATCTGATACTATATACTGTAGAAAGTGATGGTTTAATAGTAGAATACTGAGAACAAATGTATTTATGTTATGAATAAACTACTCCTACTGTTATTAAACCTGCCCTTGTCGAACAGCTTCTTCAAATATCACTGTTTAATAACCTATCTTCCTGATTTAAACATATCTTTTATCAACATGGCATAATACATTCATATATTCAGGTACAGTGGTGCACATGCAAAGATCTTGAAACAACACCAATCAGATTCCAACAAGATTTATTACTTCATCATTATTATACTCACTCTTTCTCCTGCAGATCCTTATGCATCAAAACAATTTTGAGACAAAAGTAAATGCAACAGATAAAATTCTTCACATAGCTAAAGGTTTTTAGGATTGGAGCTAAACAGAAGGATATTATTTATGCTTTATGCTTTGCATTTCTCTGTATCCCTCTCTTGGAATTTTACTGGCCATTTATCTTGTTTTAACTAAATAATGAATAATGTAGTTATGATTCGAGAAAGGGTTCTGATGTATGCATTAAGTACTTATTCTGAAATTTCAAGTTGTTAAAGACATTAAGTGGTCAATGGAAAAAGCTTTAGCTGCTCATCAGCAAAATCTGAAGAGCCTGACACCATATAGAAGAAATACTATGGATTCCTATTTTACCAATATGAAGAGGAACTTTTAGGTATGCTGGACCGAAAAGAAGGTTACATTTTTAAAAATCTGAAGTAAAATGTTATACTACTTTTCACAGAAAGACAACAGAGCATTTGTCATTTGGTTTCATTTTTATCATCTAACAAGGCCTTGTTTATCTGCTACATCAGATAAATAAATGTTTTGGCAACACTGTAAGCGAAGTTGATTTTTGTGGTGAAGATTTTGTTCGTATGCAAGACAAATGAGAAAGACTAGTTTGCGGAGAAAATTGGTTCTACTGTTTGAGAAAGTTGAAAACACACTCATTAAAATTCATACAAACAAGTAAGTAAAAATAAAAGATTCATTTTATCATGTCTCTCTAAATGTGTACAATTGCTCTCACCTTGTCTCTTCACTGGAAAACCAGTATTAGTAATGCAGGCAGCCTGCTGTGGTCATAATAGAAGTTTCATAAAACAATGTAGTGGTAATAGAATCTGTGAACCCTGTGGAGATAACTTGAAAATTCTGACAACTACTTGATGAATTTTGGAAACAGTTTTTTTGCCTGGGTATCTTTTTATTTCAGTGATAGGGCTATATTTTAGGGTGATGCAAAACTTGCATATGTGCTGTGTCATTATTTCTTTCAATCATTTTCTTCATCTGTTTATTCACTGAGAACTGTTACCCTTTTAGGTAGTGCTATATATTCTCACAAGTTGAAATGGCCCTTGGAAATTAAAGTAATTAAGTATTCATCACATTGAGAACAAGATTTACCTGAGAAAAATCAGACCATTAAGTAAAGGTTAGCTTGTTCTACGGGAAAGGTTGGTACATGCCACTGAGTAGCACAAATGACCTTATGATGAGTTAATATTTCCATTTGTCTTAACTCAAATAATTAGGAGACCTGGTCACTGGGTCTACCCACTATGCAGTATCTTTTTGTCCACTGCAATTTGCAGTGTAACAAGAAATGAGTTTTGGAGCTGGTCTTCATCCCATAAATAAAGTCAGTGCATCCATATTCGGAAAATGACAACAGTAATACTCCCTCAATAAAGCTGGAGCTTAGCCCTGTTATACTTATTAAAAAGCCTGTTCATACAAACTAAATTCATTCCATAGCCTAGCCTCTGGTGACAACTACATTTTTTTCCTTGTCTGATCTGAATTACCTCAGGTCTGCACCCAGAAAGAATTTATCCCTTTCAAGAGACATCTCCAAACCTATAGTATATTCACATGGGTCATCTCATCAGCATGGTAAATTTGCATTATTAGTTCATTGTGAGAAGGAAAGAGGATTAGATCTCTTGCAGCGTTCACAGCACCTAATTCAACCTGAACATATGACTAAAGATGGTGTTTATTACTTTAACTGTCAAAGAACAGAATCTGTATACTGAGAACTGTGGATAATTATGACCTGTGCTATCAAAAAGTTTTACTCCTATTTATCACAGTGTAAAGTACAGACAGTATTACTATTTGCATTTAGCTCTTGTTTACTTGGAGCCTACGTATTCAAATGAAATTTAATCTAGATTCTAA
The DNA here is from genome assembly GCA_028565055.1 of Phoeniculus purpureus. Lineage (NCBI taxonomy): Eukaryota > Metazoa > Chordata > Aves > Bucerotiformes > Phoeniculidae > Phoeniculus > Phoeniculus purpureus. The sequence continues at coordinate 14,746,344 of JAOXOE010000705.1, read as the reverse complement.
ACTTGATTACTTTATGTAAATTGTAAATCATGCTGTAAAAATCATGAAAACGGTGGCATTTGTGCTGCAATATCCATGACACTGCATTTTATACTGCCTCACTCAAGTACTTCTCATTTTCAGAGTCTGCTTGATGAGTTTTTTTTTGCAAGTACGTTACTTAAACCTACCTCTCACAGGACGTATTTTCCTTCATCATTAGTTATTATTGATTTCTTGCTTTCATGGATTTGTTATCTTACAGATATGCATGCATCGCAGTTCAAAAAACTGCCTGTACACTCATAGAGAAAGGAGTCTTTGAATACCTGGAAGAAAAGTTGTGATTATAACAGGTTAAAAGTGTTTTTTAGAAAACAACTAAGGTAGTAACTCACCATCACACAGCTTTTTATCTTTTCCTTCTTCCTTGGAATGAATTCCAGTTAGAAAAGAATTAGACATGTGAAAGACAGTAAATTCTGGATGTTGCAAGTATTGCAAGCTACAATTTTTGATCTTTCCTTGGGTTACTATTAACTGAAAACCTAAGTACATTGACTGTGCTTCTGATCTTGCAAAAGAAATGTGAAAATAAAAAGGGGACATGAATAAGAAACAAAATCTGTGAAGAAGAATGTAGGGAATAACTTTATGATGTATTACAGTGAAAGAATTGTGAAACAACAACAGTTGTCTGTGAGAAAGAAAGGATGACGTTTCAAAATAATATAAGATTATCCATTGCCTCACAGTACTGTTGTAACCAAATATAACAGGCTGCAAAGCAGTTAGCTTCATTAGTGACTTCTTACATGACAGTCCTGGGTAATCAATTTATTGGGTAATCAATTTCTGCACCTCTAGTTACTGGAGCCAGAAAAACTATTGTCACTGATTCCTGTATTCTTCTCCTTAGTACCTGCCCGATACTGCATGAGAAAGGAAACTTATTTTTGCTGTGACAGCTCAAGGAAATATTAAAAATTCCCAGAAGGAGGAAAATACTGCCAAGGGTCTTAGTAGCACTGATAACACAGCAGAACTATTATTTGGGATGCAGTAGCTAGAAAATCTTTCTGAGATTTATTAGCCAATGAAATAGGATGACAATAGAATCATAGAATCATTAGGGATTGGAAGGGACCTCGAAAGATCGTCTAGTCCAATCCCCCTGCCATGGGCAGGG
>JAOXOE010000705.1:14730608-14745076 GCA_028565055.1 Phoeniculus purpureus | reverse complement strand
AAACAAAGAACCCAGACTCTGTCTTTCATGCCCAAGGTTTAAGGATTCTCGAGTCCTTCTGCTTTCTTCAGCTAAGCATGGAGGAATTCTCCCCAATACTTGAGCATCCCCAGCTTTCCTCAACAGCAAAAATGACAAACAGTCTTCCTGCTGGTCAGTGGTCTCTAAGATGGCAGCGGTGGCCACATGGCCCCAGCCAGGGCTGAGATCACTCGCCCCTTTTATATTCTCACCCAGCCCATTCCTAAAGGGCAGGTACCTGGGACAATTCTACAGTGTAACCTCTCGCAGGACAGGTTACGGCGGGGGGTTCTCTTAAAGCAACATAACTTTTTTTCTTCATGAAAGCACAAATCCGTACCTCTGAAAATTCCAGTAATTTTCAAACTGCAACAAAGGTTAATGGACAGCCATTTGGGTAAGGGCAGTTTCGTCACCATTACTTGTTTAAGCAGTGCCATGATACTTTTCCAACCAAATTTTCTCCCTAGAATTCACCACGGAATTAGAGAGAAAAAAACATCAAAAAAAAAAAAAGAGAAAAGTATTGGCCAACTGATGTCCAAAAGTGAGACAGAACAATATAAGGAATCCAACCACTGTCCCCAGTCAAAGTGTCAATATTTGCTGCAGTTTCCTACTCCAGACAGGTCTCTTGAAGCAGTTACATGAGGTAGCTCAATTCTGGGCACTGTTCATTTGAGTTATTTGCCCAGTATACCCACAAAGTGACTACGGCAGCCAGCAATGTGCGGTGGAAATATGCAATCTAAATACGACTGGATGAAGTAAAAACAGTCAACAGTACAGTCTAGGGAATGTAAGAAGGCTCAAGATGTTTATCAATTCAATCTGGAGTGCCCAGTTGGGAACAGAGCAGCACATTTCCCATGCTGTTTTGGCACTTGTGCAGACGCGGTACTTGAACTAGCCGTTAACTTAGCTTACACTTTTATTTGCAATGTCAAAAATTCCTTTGCAGAGAGAAGTGGAAAGGTTTTGTGTTGATTGCTTCCCACACATACTGGAGACTTTCCACTTCTCCCTATTCCACATATCACTGAACCACCAGTGCTCTGTACACTGTAGCACTCTGTGAGTAGCCAAAAATGGTTAATGAGGCCCATGTTTATTATACAAGGTATCTAAAAAAACCTGGATGTCTGTGAATCCCAGGCTCCCAAACCAACTTATATATTCTCTCTTTTCTCTTCTTGGTATTCATACACTTAATACCTAATCATCGCATCCTGCACAATAGATGAGAACACTGCGATTCAAACCTGCCATTGACCTCCAAGTGTTTTTAAGGAGACACTAGTGAAGGAACTACTCCAAAGGCAGACCACAAAGGAAGAGTGAAAGGTCTGTTTCATGTCAATGTTTCAAATTACCCCAAGGAAAGGAACGTACATTTTCGCTTCTGGGAAGCTGGCTTTGGCAAATGGGCAAAACAGTGCAAGAGATCTGATCTGATGTCAATATCAGATCAAAGAGGCTCATCAAGTCAGCTAGTAAGTGAGCTGGGAGTCCTGGGAATTACTGCTGGATTCCCTCTTGCTCTGGTGTTTTGCAATTTTCTTAAACTTAGCAATACAACCAAGGGCTGCTCTTTTCCTTGTCCTTGCAAAGTAACAGATTGTTATTGAAGATATTATTTTAGATTTGCCCTATCTTTGATGACTTTAAGCACTCAGCTTTCACAGCACATTAGCAGCCCCCATGGTCTCACTTTCTACCTGCGCTCCCTGTAGTTCAGGGACTGTTTTTTCCTCCTGCTCTCTCCTTAAAGTTTGAGAACCAGTTAGTTAAGAGCTACCAGTATTGATGCCAAGATTTAACACTTAAACTTTAGCAATAGCAAAGGACTGGCAAGTTGGGCCTTAGAAACACTAAGCGGCTTTTCACTGCTTTTGAGAAAAGAGGTTGGAAAAAGCAACTGCAAGACTCACCCCCATAATGCATTTAAGAACTCATCAACAAACAGTTTAAGTTTTATATTTTAACAGTTGAAATACTCATGTCATTGTAATTTGAGACATAAAGGCAACTAATACTTTAGACACATTAGTGTATTCATTTTTAAGACATACTGTCACAGAAACTACTTCACTCTAAGCTTGTTTTTGTTTGTTCAAAACCAGGCAAATCTGGATGTGTTGATATTTAAGACATGGGGATATGATGTCATTTTGCTGTAGATATGTAGCATGAGATTTATGCAGGATAATTCAAAACAAGTGTTCTCAAACTCTCTCCTGGCTGTGGATCACAGCTTCAGGGACTCTGAGTGGATCGTTAATTGGTGCCTGACAGACAATCACATGCAGCAGCCACTCCACAACTTCCCACTTAGAGAAAAGTAGGTAAGTGTACTGTGTACACACACTTCCCTCATGCTATGATTACAAATGAGAGAAGGAAAACAAGTTGTGCTCAGAAGGAGCACTCAGGACCACTAGGAAGTGCCAAAAGTACAGACTGAGAGCCACTGAATACAGAATATTCATCTTAAAATGTCAAATTGGTACAGGCTTAGAGCGACAACACCTAGGGGGTGGCTTAGGTGCCCAGCAAGCATTTGTTCAGCTATTGAGGGCTCCAGTGTCCAACAGACTCCATTCAATGGCCTCTGTGTGATTCTCTATGTGTATCATGATTCTTCATCTAAATACCTTCCCCGTCACCCACTGTTCCTGCAGCTGTGTTACTACCTGAGTTTGGAAGCAAGTGCCAGCAGTAGGAGATTACAACCTGTCTATAGGGCAGCAGCTTGGACAAATGGGACACTTGGTGAGCAGATCTCTATTGACAGCTACAGCAGTGATGGCAGATACAAACCTCTGCTTCCACTCCACAAACAACAGGCATAGACGGCTTACAAGCCATGGGTGTTCTCAGCCATTTGGTCTCCTTCCTTCTAATCCATCCTTCTCCCATTCCTGTCTGCTTCTTATTTCTTTAGTTCCCACTGTGTACTTCTCCAAGTCTCACTCCAGATCTTGTTGTCCTTTCTGCTTCTGAGAGTGGTCACCCTGTCTCCATGCATGAACCTGCTTTTCCTCTCAATTTCCTACTATTTTCCAGCTTCTCTTTCCTTCCTTTCCCTATTCACTGCCCCCACGATGAAAGGTTAGCAAAGTTGACACAAGAGAAAAGAACGCTGCAATATGAAATGACAGGTGACCTTTCACAGCGCCGCTCGCCTGCCTGTTGCGTATTTGATACTAATGAAGCTTTGCCAAAAATAAAAAGGATGAAACAATAAGGGTAATTTGTTTAAATATTTAGTAATCCCACAGATATCCATATAGCTTCCCAGATTAAAGTAAATCCCCGGTAGCTTCTCCAGGTTCAGTGGAATTATTTTGTGTTTATAGGCAGTAAAAACAACATGAGAGTCTTGCAGAGCGATCTTAGCTTACAAAACAAACAGGAGTCCGGGGCTCTCAGGGATCTACACTCAAACAACTGGGACCCTCCAGTGACTGTGAAATTTGGAGGAAAGCCAAGCTAGCCATTTATTTTTTGGTTTGTTTGTTTCTAAATGCAGGTGTTGTGAGTTTTTTTCTCTTCTGCCCCCCTGCTCGTCTCCTGGCAGAGCAGGGCACTATTCCTTTAAAAGCTGGTGTTATTTGATTGCAAAAGGATCTCTCTCCTTCGCTCTGTCTCTCAGCCTTGAGGTTCATATTGCACTGACAGCAATAATCTCTGAAGAACCTTTTCAGAATCAATGATTATAGTACTGCTAGTCCCTTGTTTTGCAGACTTTTAAAAATAAAATAAAATATATATATATAAAAAAATACCCAGCACAATCAGAACACATTCCTTTTCATCTCTGTCTTTCTCATAATTTTCCATGGCAGAGTTCATGTCAAAAATGCTTGGTTTCCACCCTCCGCCCAATTGTAAGCTCTTCAAAGGGAGAGAATAAAAGTTGGAGCCTGAATCCCAGAGCAAATGCTCCTGCAGCCATGCTCAAGCCAGCTTTTGAAGTCTTTCGGCTCACCTCTTGATGCCAGGCAGGCCCCTATTATTACCAATGTTGTTAGCCATTTCAGCTCCATTTCCAGGCCTACATGGACAAGAGAGCAAGGGAGGCCCTTTCATGTCAGCCTTTGCAAAGCTGCTTCAGTGTTTGAAGGATGAAAGTCACCCTTGTTTGTTCTTGCTGCGGTGCACAACATTTGGCTTAAAAAATAGAGGATGTTGCGTTTCTTGAAGTGGACGGTGCTTTGCTGGACACAATCAACACTAATGGCAGCTCCACAGGCAGGGGTCGGAGGCTTTTTTTCTCTTTAAAGAATGTAAACAGCCAAGTGTTGTGGCTGCAAAATCTTTTTTAATTTAGAAAAGAAAAATACATTTGTGCACATATCAAGGGAGAGGAGGGGAGGGAGGGAAACCAGCCATTTCCTCATGACACAAGTACAGATGAGAGATTATTTTAATGAGATCCAAGTAATGAGAGCTCTTAATTCAGGGATACCAAGAGGAAAAGCTTCCACCCTGTCCTAGAAGCAGCCAAAACAAAGCTGAGTTACCCCAGACACAGAAGCGCTCTGCGAATCCCACAGAGAGCCTCTGCCTGGCTTCAGTGCGCAACCTGGGGTTAGCATGATCCCTCTCCCTACCTTCCAAGGGGAGGTTGGAGCAGGAGGATTAAAACTTCCTCTCTTTGACATTGTATTGACAGGTAGACTTTTTCATCACCCTATCCTCCTTTTATTATGTCCTCTTGGCTCATGAGTTTCCACCCACACTTGTGTTTTGAAGACAACAATGGAGGGGAGAATAAGGAAAAGGGGAAGCAAAAAGAAACCCCCTGAAGCTGAATGTCCTTTTCTAGGGAATGAAACCCTGACATTCTGTGGCTGACACCATCCCCCAGCAAAACTGCAGCAAGATAAGAGAACCCCAAGCAAGCAAGCAACTAAATAAATAAGCGTAGGGAGAAAGGAAGTTTTTGTTTTGATTTCTTGTTAGTCATGATATTTAGCCTTTTATCGCAGTGAAGTTCCCAGCTACCCTCTTGAAATCCGGTGCTATATATTCTTCACCAGTAACAACAACACTAAGAAGTCTGAGAGCAGGGAACGGGCGGTCAAATGTACTTCTTGGTCCAGCTGTGTTTGGTTTTCAGATGCCCATGTGTTCCTTGTTAGGCTGTCTTCCAGCCCTCCTCTGCCTTCTCTTCTATTCTTCACAGTCCAAAACTATGAACCAATTACAGACCACAGAGTCAGCTATTTACCCCCTCCTGCCTTTACACAGCTATTTCCTGCCTGCTATCAGCAAAGTTAGACAAAGATGACAACAAGCCCAAGGTTTTTACCATAAGTTGAACCATAAGTGGGGACCTGAAAACACCCTAAAGCTGTTATATTTTATGTAGGGGAAAATTTGAAAAGGATTATCTGAGGAAAGCAATCAGCTCCAGACTGAAATGTATCTCACTGGTGTTTATATGATAAAATAATTGCCATTTAGGCCTCTATCACATTTGGAATACGAATCATATGTCTAGAGGGCTCTCCTGCAGAGGTTTGGGGGCAGAGCTTCCTTCTTCACCGTAGTAGCCTCTCTGGAGGTGCACACGGGTCTCCAGGCCAAAGAAAACAGTTGTGATTACAGAGTGATAGAGGCAGCCACATGCTGATTCAAAGACCTATAATCTTCTCCCCTTCCACCCTCCCCCTCCCAAAAGCAACAAGTCTGTAAAACTCATTCACTTGCCAGAGGCTGTTTATTCTGTTTAATGGCCACCTATCACCCCTTCACTCATTCTTTTTAGATTTACTAGACAAGCACAAAGCAAATTAGTGCAAAATGCTTTCAGTCAAGTGTCAGGTGGAATCAGACTTGATGAATACTATACTGCTGGGCTTTATAACTGTAGGAACACATATACTGACAACACTGTCTCCTTCAATTAAAGCTATGCTGCCTGCTTTCTGAATCCTTCCTAGAATCCTCCCTGCCCCTCCAGAGTCAAACCTATAACTTTTTAATATCTTATTTTAATAAAGACGTTTTGACACGCACCGTGATGGCACAAATGGAGAAAGCTCAATGCTAGAATTTTTACGATGTGTTTCAAAATTCTTCAAAGGAAATATTCCAGTGGCATACTGGTCTGCGGCAAGGGTGGAGATATTGGAAAATAGCACCGTGTCTGAACCTTGTAATGTAATATTTATAGTATAAATCTCGCTAACTTACCATAGAAATGAGTCTCCATTGTTGCTCATCCATAAATACACAAGGCCAAAGGGGTGGGGGTAAGGGTGGAGAGGGGATCTGGTGTCTTCTTGACAAGGCAGGGCAGAGGTGTACGCTCCCCCTTAGAGCTAATGCATGGAGCAGTCCACACACATCAGGGGAGAGCGTAACCCCAAGGGGAGCTCATGGATTTCCAGCAGCGTGACTCCCATTAAAGTCAATAGGAGCCATGCGCCGGAAACCCACACACAGATCTCAGAAAATTCACCCCCTGAGCCAAAACCTCTGAAGATGGATTGTATCTGATGGGCACAGCTCAGAGTAATGAGCTGCTGATGCCGTGCTCCCTCAGGGATGCAGCCTAATGCAGCTTGTTTTTGCTGGGACGCCCAGCTCGTGTAGCAGACCAGCACACAGCACAACACATCCCAGACCATTCAGACAAGCTCAGAAAGGTTTGCTTTGGGTTATCCCTGAGCTCAGGGATTAAAGCGGTTTCCTCTGAGCACTGGGACATTAGCCACTGAAATTATGGTGAGCTTGCAACAGCATGCAGGAGCAGACAGCTCCACCAGAAACAGGCAAAGGGATAACAACCCCACCAATGGACTGGGATAACTGCTTTGAAGAAAGAGACACTACAAGGTTGCCTAGAAGAATTATTTCAGTCACATCACTGTGGCCATTTGAATAGCTGGGGTTTTTATAGGAGGTAAAGCAAGCTGATGTTGGTCTTATAGAAGGCCATAGTTGTAAGAATGTTCATAAGAGCTTTGGAGAAAACAGACAGGCAGAGAAGCTATAGAGAAATGACGCAGGTTTTAGGGCATTCAGATACCAAGGTGATGAGTGTCATAAATGATGTAGCAAGAAGGATCTGTATCAAAACTACCTTATGTCCCTTTTCAAGCCTAGAAAAGATTAAATGAAGATACTTCAACCAAATACATTAAATAATCAAAGGCTCATCATTTCTTGATGATATGTTTAAATTCCTGTTAAACTGGCAAAGGTCTGTGAAGCTGGAGCATAGTCTTATAAACAAAAAGAAGTATTATCTTTGCTTTCCAGGACACCGGATTTCATGGGTAGTCTGGTTTTGCAGTGCCTAAAAGCAACCCTAAAGAGGGATGAGAGGGAGGAATAAGGACCTTGATGCAGGTGTATTGCATGAATGTCTTTTATGTACACCAAGTTGAGGATGAAAACTAATTTACAGCTATGAATTGGAAACATGCACAGACCCTTTGGAATGTGTGTTGTTAGTAAACCAGCTTAGAAGTCTGCATTAGCTTCTGCCCAATGGCAGTAAGGAGGAGAATATCACAATTACTTCCTCTGCTGCTGTTTGCTCAAAGAGCTCAAAGACCACAAATGAACAGGGCTGACCCATTAACTTAGCTGAATGGGGCTCACTCATTAATTTGGTGATGAGCAAATAGACAAATTAGCTTCCTTCTCTCAGCATTTGTACTTTTGAAGTTTAACACATTTGTTTTTCCTTTCCAAGCCTACCTTTAGCCCCTGGTTCCTTAACCAAATCACCCCCATGGTGATGAGTATGTCACGTATGGGAACGAGGACAGAAAAAAAGACCTTCTTTAAGACATTGCCCAGCATGATGCCTCCCTCTCTGTAAGGCCATGGACAGAAATGGGGAACTTAAGTCTTAAAGATGAGGCCAACTGTAACGGGTCTGCTATTACAAATGCCCTGAAAATCGGGAATTTGGATACGTAAGGAAACGATGTGCTTCCTATATGAAGGGAAAGGCTATTCTCTCTCCTACCCTTTTGTTTCCCTAGAGGAAACCAGACACAAAGGATAGTGTTCACCACCTGCATTTCAGCCATCTCTGTGAGTTATGTATCTGTAAGTCTTAGTCATCTAGTCTATACCCAGTGGAGGCAGATGTGGTAAAGATTTTTTAATGCTGCCTTATTTTTGATATCTAAACTACTTCCTCTGTAGTGGGAGGAAATGACTCTAAAAATTACTGTTCCAAACTTAGCAGATTCACCTTCCTGGACTATCATCTGTCCTCAGTGCTGGGCTCCTCCATTGAATTAGTTCAACCACAAGGTGGCAAATTCTTTACCAGAAAAATGTCATTTTCCTCTTCTCAGCAACCAGCCTTCCCAGCATACACACAAGGCAACAACTCCTGCAGCACAGATTCAGCAGACATAAATCAGAATGGTTTCATTGACCAGCCTAAGCCTTTTAAGTGTTTCAATCTTTTTCTGAGGCTACTGAAGAAAGAGAATTTTCTTTAAAAGAATTGGAAAAAATGCATCAAGGAAAAGGCAACCAAGGAAACCTGTTAAAACAAACCCATAACATTTACAGCAATTGTCTTCTCTTGACTGCAGTTTCATTTCCTATAGTATCTGTATTCAAGGTCTTACTAATTCCACAGAGAGCTTAAAACTTGGCATTTAATCCTGCCAGAGGAAGCAGCAAAGAATGAAAATTTCACCTGCACATCAAAGGTGCAGAGTCATCAGTCCTACTAAATAATTCACCAAGGTTTAATACGCTCGCTTTAAAAAACAATTATGGAAACAAAACCTGTTTCAATTTCCTCTCTCATTTTAAGATGTGACTAGTATTAAACCAGGATCAGAGGCTCGCATCTGAGCTACTTAAACCATACTCATTGTGTGTCGCTGCTGTCTCACCTGTGGGGTTCTTTACGATTCTTAGATGAAATGAAAGTTGTTGGCTTTAATTACTCTTGCTGAATGGCTGCAGTGGGAAAAGTGGAAGACATTGCCAGGAAGCAGGTTTTCTGTTCCAGAAAACGCTTTCCAAAGCTGAAATAAACAGGACAAATCAAAATAAAAAGCAACACAAGACAGTTATTAAAATAAAAATTGCAATATCTAAAAGAAAGGGAAATAGAAATAATTCTAATATCTAACTGCCAGGTATGATTATGAGCTCTGGTTTGGGTTATTGTCTGTGGATTCCAGAAATGTCTCACAAAAATCTTCTTTAATAATTCCCACCTTGTTGACTGAAAAATGAAAATGTAGTGACAGACTTTAATCCTCCAGCCCTTTCTTTCTTGTAACATAAACAGTCTGAAGATAGTTCAATTAAGAATAACCAAAAGCCCAGAAGCCCAACTTCTCCCACAGAAAGGGTGTCAGGCAAGTGACAGTGATTTACCTCCACACTACTGGCAACAGAGATGTCTGACATGCAATATCATCTGGAGACAAGATTTGAGAACTGGATAGCGAAGAACACTCAGCAAACCTTTTTTTTTTAAACCAAACCATGATGATTCAGCATCAGCAGAACAGAGAACAGACAAACCAATAATGACCAGCAGAAGCCTGACATGGTGCTCGGATGGCTGTAGGGGATCCCACCACACTAATCATAGAATCATTGAATAGCTGGTCTGTAGCCCACTGGAGCACACAGTAAGCCCTTGGATGGCTGGAGCTGCACGAGGACATGCACACTGCTGGATCAGGGAGATTACAGGCAGGCATAAAAGCTGAGAACACTTGCCTCCCCTTCCTTTTCAGTACTGGTCTTTACTAGCTATTGACCTTCAGGTTGCTGCAAGAAAAGTAGATGAGGCTGACTGGGGAGGAGCAAAGGGATTTCCTTCTTAGTGAGAGGAAGTAGGAGACAGTTGACTCAGCACCAAAGGCAGATGCAGGGACCTCAACACAAACCACTGAGGAACACTAAGGCAGCCAAAGGACAACCATTCTTCAGGGAAGTGGGGTAACCTGCCTAGGTGAATCGAATTCTCACGTGGACTTTGCAGGAGAGCCATGCTCTCTCCCTCCTCAGTGCAGAACTACTTCTCTTGCTGTATCCACGTCACTGAAATCAGCATATGGCTTGCTATCTCCAAAGGTTGTTATACTGACTGCATTTTCTAGCATAATGTGAATCTGCTGCTGACTGGAAGTGAGGAAGACACAAATCTTTCTACTGGTTACCGTGCAGAACTGAGAGGCTGGAATCTGAATAATTTTTCTAGCTCAGCCAGTGGTTTGCTCCAGACAACCAGCTGCATCACTTGGACTTAGTTCTCACTGGTGAGAGGAAAGGGTAACAGCCTTTTCCATTGTCAGGTGACTTGAAACTTAATTAATGTTTTCTTCACGTGATGCCCCTTAAAGGGGAGATGCCAAACATCACAAAGCACTTGGCACCTCTTTTTTTTTTTTCTCTCTTGGTCTCCAAGTCAGCTGAGCGACTTGATTATCATAAAATCACACAATAATCTGTGTCTTTTCTGCCTGTTACTGCTGGTGGATTCATGACAAGTACTACACAGAAATGATTCCACTTTCCCAGACTCTGCCTCTCATATGGCAGGCCAAGAGAGAACCTAACGAAGAGGTGAACAAACTTTACAGCTTCAGAGAAGTTGTTGAAGTTCACTGCCTGCTACCTGGATGTCAGGTCTTATTCAGAAGTTAGTTCATTCATAATCAGTACCTTTTCAGAACTGGACACTTCTACCCTGCCAAAGAGTAAGTGACATAAAGTGGTTGCGAAAAATGCATTGGCTGACATAACCCAGCCCTCCTGGATGCATTAAGTATGTCAGAGCAAACGGAGATAGTCCTTTAACTCAGTAGATGCAAAAAAGTTCTCCCAGCAAGCAAAGACTAACAGCTCAAACACTTAAGGAGTCCACCTGATTTCTCCTTTGTGAAATAAAATGCAGATTTTATTACTGTGTAATTCATGCCATGGTTTGCATGGTTTTCCCTCTTCCCACACAGAATTATAGAATCATTTTAGCCAGATGATTCTCTCCAGGGGAATCAAGTCCAGCCTCATCCCAACATCTCCCTAACCCCTAGACCACGACCGCAAGTGCTCTAGCTACTCATTTTTAAATACCTCCAGGGATGGTGGCTCCGCCACCTCCCTGGGCAGCCTGTTCCAGTGCACAACCATTCTCTCAGGAAAGAACCTCTTCATAATATTAAATTTAAACCTCCCCTGATGCAACTTGAGACCATTTCCCTTTGTCCTATCATTAGTAATTTGGAAGAAGAGAGCAGCACCAGCCTCACTACAATGTCCTTTTAGGTAGTTGTAGAGAGCAGTAAGGTCTCCTCTCAGCCTCCTCTTCTCTAGACTAAATAACCCCAGTTCCCTCAGCTGCTCTTCACAGGGCCTGTTTTGCAGACCTTTCCACAGCCTCATTGCCCTTCTCTGGCCCCACTCCAGCACCTCAATGTCCTTGTGATACTGTGGCGCCCAAAACTGGACCCAGTACTCATGAACATATTCAAAAGCTCTAACCCAGCACAATACTGACATTTCTATGTGGAGACATTTATTTCTCAGTAGAGAAATAAATATATTTGATGTGTGGATGTAAAAGGTGCAGGCACAGCTTTCTAACCCTCATTCCTTTCAAATTAAAACATGGCAAAGAGCAAAGGACAAAAAAAAAGAGATGTAGAATGAGTTTTGCGTTACACAAACTACAATGAAAGTAACTGTAATTAATGTATTTGTTTTGATTATCTACAAAATAGTATCTGTGGAAAATAACTTTCTGCCATATTTTTAAAGTAATTTATCTTAACACTTTTTGACACAGAAGTTTCTGTCTTTTGGAAGACTAGAAATATCAAACCTAAGGCTGCTTACAGGAACTCCTGCCTGGGAGAATAATCCGAGCGAAGTCACGCTTTCTCCATAAATGCCCCTTACAGATTTTACTTTAAAAATTAATCTTCTCTGGTTTGACAGGAAGAGAAAAAAAAATAAAAAGAAGATATTTCTGCCATTTGAAGACAACTTTGCAGGAAAAATACAGAGTGTCATCACATTTATGGCTAAGCTGCAGAACAAGAGCAGTTTCTCCAGTTTCAGACAAACCCATCTCACCAATTCACTTCCAGTTGCAATGCAGTGCCCACTGAAATCAGAAGGATTTTTAAAAAGTGCTTCATTGACTTCAATAACTTCTAGATCAGTCCCTAATGAAGGATAAGTTTTCATTGCTAAGCACTAGAAATGATCTGGGAGGGGAAATATTCAGAGTGGATTAGCTCTCTAAGAAGGAATAGAAATGAGCCAAAACAAGCATCTCAAATAGTGATCTGGAAAGCTGACTTTGTGAAATGCATGCTCTCTGTTCTTTACATTCCCACTGAAACAAACACCCTCAATTAATATCTTTGCTAAGAAGAAACCCTGTGAGTCAGTATTCATCAAACAGCAGTGAATCCTGAGCATCCCCACAGCATTTTGCTTGTGCCAAGAACTAGGATTTTACTGGGAGAATTTATATCAGATCCTCTCTGGTTATCTGAACAGCTGTATAACTGATTCAAAACCATCTTCTGCAGCTTACTATGAGAAATGAATCTGACTTTTAGCAGAGCAAGTTCCTGATGGTGGGGACAGCATGAAGCACTCACAATGTCAGTGAGATGGCAGCTGAATGCGTTGCTCCTCTTTTGCTGAATGCATCATGTGACTTGGTCTAGGTGATCCTGCTGTGGTGACGGGATAGACTAGATGATCTTTTGAGGTCCCTTCCAATCCCTAATGTTCTGTGATTCTGTGTGATTCTGTGAAAACCAGCAGTCTCCCTACAGGAGACTGGACATTGCCTGATTTTTCATGACCCAGGCTCCAGAAGAGCACAGTGAGCAATCTGAGGAGCACACAGGCCAGTACAATACGAGAAGGACCTCACGGGTGCTGGCAGTGGTGAGATGTGGGAATGAGCCAGACAACACTTGCTCTGCAAGCTTGGCCTGAGGTGAAAGCCCACTGTGCCCAGCAGGACCAGCCAAGGGGAAGGGGAAAAGGGATGCCCAGGAATTTGAAGCAGCCTAGTAATGGTCACAAAGCAGGGCAGTGATGAGGCCAAGATCAGAGCTCACTTCAGAGCAGACTAAACGGGAGACAGGAAAATGCATGAAAGAAGAGTTATGTCTAAAATAATCTGAACTCCTGGGTGCAACCCCACTAATAAAAATGAAGAAGCTACTGTAAAACTTTAGATCAGTACTTGCTCCAAAAGGGAAGAAATAATTATGTTGTATGTGAAACCAAAGAGAGTTGTTAGTAGGGATTTGCAGCGAGAAAATGAGAGCACTCATAATTTATTTGACACTGGAGACACTAGCTCATCTTTATTATGTGCTATCAGGCAAGGATGGCATGAAGAAGTATGGAAACAAAGAAGCCTGCCACTGTGTGGTTAAGGATGTCCTCTTAGACACTGCATGGAATGTAGAGGAGAGATCTGTATGAATGCTTTGAGGGGAGACCAACAAAAACAGCAAGGACAAATGTCTATGATGAGCTGACTAACCTCTAGAAAAGCAGAGTGAGAGCCTGTAGTTAGATAATGAACTCTGTCCCCTGGGAGAGATGTGAGATATTATCAGTGGGGCTCCTAACAGGGGTTGCCAAAGATGTTCTTCAGAGGAGGAGTGAAGGTTTAGGGATTAGGGAGATGTTGCGATGAGGGCTGGACTCGATGATCCTGGAGGTCCTTTCCAGGCATAATGATTCTATGACTCTATGATACTGAGCCATTAGCTTAAAAAACAAGAGCTGAAAGTGCTGCCTGCTGCAGAAGAGTTTGGTTCCCTATCTATGTGTATTGCATTCAGCATAATAGGGCCCTGAAAGCATGTTCTCTGCTTGGAGGAAGAACAGAATATTCCACTAACCTGAAACAAAAAAAATCATCATTTTCTTAACAGTGTTTTTCTTACAGTTGCTCAAGTAAAAAACCAAGAGAAACTTTAATGGTGACCTTGGATCTAATCTGGCCCTTTTCATATTGATGATGAAAGCTTCAATATGGGCAAGACCTCAGCCTGCATCTCAGCTGTCTGCTGTTATGCCACATTTGCTTTTCACTTTGGAACCCAGTGACTTTGTTACCTTGAATTACCTTAAGGATAGGTCTCATCACTGCTCCTTCTGCAAATGCAGTCAGTGAACATAAAAATGAAGAATTGGCCAAATGCAATTTAAATTTCACACAGAAACACACAGAATCAGAGAACATCAGGGATTGGAAATGACCTTGAAAGGTCATCCAGTCCAATCCCCCTGGCAGAACAGGATCACCTAGATCAAGTCGTACAGGAACATGTCCAGATGGGTTTTAAATGTCTCCAGAAAAGGAGATTCCACAACTCCCCTGGGCAGCCCCTTCCAGTGCTCTGTCACCCTCACTGTGAAGAAGTTCCTTCTCATATTTATGTGGAACCTCC